>JAJKFJ010022781.1:0-37514 GCA_027382625.1 Tetmemena sp. SeJ-2015 | reverse complement strand
TGACTGAATTAAGAGTAAGATTTGAAGCCTTAAATGTTCTAATACACCTCTATAACTGGAAGAATCAGATTTAGGAGTGAAAATTACCCTATAAATATATTTTTTCTTCATTTTTTTTCATTATAAAATTTTACTGTCGAGGAAAGGCCCCCCCCCCAAATAAACTATCTAAAAAGTTGCAGATCTGGGATTGAATCTGCAATATCAACTTGCTAGTAGCAGAAATTCATCATAATTTATTTTTTATTTCAATCTTGATTTAAATTTTATTCTCAACTATAATAAATTTAAAGATGGGGCTAGTAACTGAAAAATAAGTATGTCTTTATAAACTTTCTCTCATCAGAAGTTCTATTCGAAATCAAATTAGTAAAAATAAACTTTCTTATTTATTAAAATAAAGAAAAAATTTAATTAATTTAATATACGTGCTTTTTTATCATCATAATGTTTTGCATCTTAACTTTATGGATTATAAGTTTGACTAAATAGAATAATTTAATATTAATTATGAATCTAAATTTTTGTAAAAATTATTTATAATTTATTGGAGTTATAGAATAATGATTAGCCTGAAAATCTCAAGTTATTTCAAAATATTTATATTTCTTCTCTGATTCTAATAATAGGATTTAAGTTTTTATAAATTTTTTTTAAAGATAAATGAGATCTATTTAATTTATTTGTGGAAAATTTGTCTCTAACTATTTAGATGTATTGTTTATCAACAATAAAATAAACTATAATTTTATAAAATTCTAATTTACTCTATCCAACTAATTATATAAGACAATTATTTTAAAATCAATAGCAACAAAATTAAAATAAAAGATATTAAGTTATAATTGATTGAAATCAAAATTATACCCTTAATAAAATTAAAATTTACTTTTAAAATTTATCCTTTGAAAAGAAAAGAAGCATGATTAGAAATATTTTAAAACTTAGGAGAATAGAATTTTTACCTTTTAATTATTAATATAAGAAGTTATACTATACCTGAAGATACGATAATAGAGTTTTAAATTTAATATGGAATTTATAGATCACTTCTTAAATTTAATTTATAAATATTTCACTAAAGATTATATTTTTATTTATTTTCCCAATCATTTAACTTGGCAAGCATTTTAGATAATTATGTTTAATTTTAATTATTATATTAATTCAATACCAATAAATATGCAATTATCCGAAAATTATAAAGTAAAATAAATAATAATAAATTTTCAATTTAGGAAGGGCCGCCTTAGTCTGATCTTTGGTACTTAAAGAAATTAGAATTGAATGAGGTAACATAGTTCGTGGTAAGGGTTGAGGAAGGAATACTACTCCGTGCGAGTGAGTTGGTAGGATGAGATTGACAAATCCTCAGCGGAGTACATGATCTTCATGAAGGCACTCTTTAACTCACTCATGAAGATCATCAGGTTAGAACAGATAGGCAGGAACTGCTTCGACATTCTCATGATCAATGCCTTCCCCAACTTAAAAATGGAGATCTTAATTCGATAGATATAATGGAATCCAGATTTATTTAAAATGATCTTAATTTTTATAATTTATCAACAATAGTATGAATTTTAAATGATTCTTTTAGTTATCAAATTTTACAAATTTTTATATGCGCTGTAATTTATCTTTCAATTAAAAATTAGACTCCAAAGTCGACTTTCATTCTCGCAGATAGCCAAGATGTGACTTTTGTAGACTACTATCATAATTTCATCAAATTTGTAACATTATGGATCAATTTAGAAACAGATCACTTATTTTATTCCAGAACTGTGTCGCATGACCGGACTCTCTGACTAGATTCTATCTGACTTCAACTTCAAATCTTATAAACTGAGCTGCTAATTATCATAGAGTGATTTTTTGTAATTATTGGAAATATCTTTAGTAGACCTCTGAGGATCCCAGCGATGAAATTATCAAATAAAATAATTATGACAAAGAGGGAGCTGAGAGAATTATATTAAATGTTTAGTAAAAAGAACAATTTTTGAATAATTGAGTGGAGGATGTTTGACTAGCCACCTCTACAGAAATGGGGAATCTTCTACTAGGAGAGGGACAGTCAGCTCGCCAAGGAATTCCTCTTCAACATGGAAAATTGAACAACAATTATAGACTATTAAAATTATTGGATAAAAAGCTTTGAGGAAGTTTATGAGGATCAACAACAACAATAGTTAATTTTTTATAAAACATAAAAAAATAATATCTAAATTTTAATTTTATCTTAAAAAAAAAAAAAATTTTTAAACAAAAATATTGAATGCTGAAACCAATTTTTACTTTTTTTGGGCCCTTTACAAAAATAAGCTTTTTTTTTAAATTTTTTGAAATGAAATGACTAAAATTTAATTTAACTCTATTTTTAAAAATAAAACAATTTTCAATTTTATATATTTTCGACATGATAAAAACTTGAATTTTTTTAAAAAATCTAATTGTAAAAACAAAAGCTTATAAAGAAATATATTTCAAATTTTTGGTTTATTATTGAGAAATAAAAATGAGTAAAACACAAATTCAAATTTAATATTAATTCTTAATTAAAAAGATAGTTCTTTACATTTAAATAAACTTTTCATAAAGATTTTTTTTTTGAGAGTCTTAGAAATTGTTTTTAAAAGATGAATTTTTAAATAAAAAAAAACCTTAAAATTAAAAATTGAATCTCAACAAAAAAAAAAAAATTATTGAAGTTTAAAAAAAAAATTTTTTTAGTTTTTACTTTCTTTATCTCAATATCTCTTTGTACTATAGATATGATTTATCTTTTTTTTTGTGTATAAAATGCTGCTAGTGCAATCATTAAAACCTTATCTAAGTTCATAATTGCTAAAATAAGTATTTTATTTAAGTCAGTTTCGGAAATAAGGATATGGTTCATTAAATATCATATTTAATTTCTACTGTTCTTTAAAATACTTAAATAAATTATAAATTTAATAATATAAGACCTTCATCTTTTAAAAATGTCATTCTTAGGGTTCAAATCTTTTATTTTGAATAAGTTAGTTAATATATTTATACTTAGAATAAATTTTTATCTTGAAAGTATATATAATTATTTAAAATATCTTTTTTAACAAGAAGAAAAAATACTTTATAAAAGATATATATCTTTTGCATTGGTTATTCTTCTCTTTTATCCAATTCATATAAATTTAGTTAGAATAAATTGACTCAATCGTATTATGTAAAATTATATATTTTGTCTTTTTTCACTAAAACATTCAAGAATAAATAAATCGTGGCGAGTTAAATTTACATATTCTACTTATCTTTGAAAAAGAGCTATTAATTAAAGATACTATAGTAAAATTAAGTATTTAAAAGACAATTATTATTTTAATTTATGAATTAATTGGTTATTTTCTATCAAATTAATTTAGTTGTTTCTCAGTTTTAATCTCAAACTAAATAAATTAGAGATGTTTTAAATAGGTAAATTAAAATACACATATTCAATTACTTAAACATTTATGAACATTATTAAATTAGGAAATAAAATCTAGTAACAGCGGTTTGGCATCAAAGTCAACTTGGATAGGGTAGGGAGATGAGCTGGCTATTTTTGAATGCCCTTGATGCGTTGTGTTTATCCTTCTTGGATTATGATAATCACCGAAAACCAAGGAATTATACTGGTCTAGTCGAATTGATAAGTCTCTCTCTCCTTTTCGAAAATCTGACCTACGCCAATTGGAGGTTTATTTCCCCAGTGAGATCAGCAGATTGAGATGTACTTAGAGTGAGAGCTGACGAGGAAGTCAGATGTGAAGTTTCACAGGGGATTCTCTCTCATCCTCCCCATTAAATGAGTGCGGTGCGTAATCAATGTTTAATATTGTCATCGGCTGATACATGTTTATTGCTGCTATACCTGTTATGATCGTGTTTATTTATGCTGCAAAGGTTAATTAATAATCCCTCAATCCTTAAATATTATATCAAATCATAGCAATTAGTAAATAATAAATCTTATTTAATTAAAAGATTTAATCCAAAATAAATGTCAAAAATGAAAATCAAAAGAAAATTTTGTAAAAAACTGAGATTATATATTTTCATTAAAACCAATAGATAATATTAAAGAAAGAATATTTAATATTAAATTAGTTCTTCATGAAATTATGTGGATCAGTTAAAAGTTTGAAAGTTTAATAACTCATTTTTAGACTTTCATAATAAAGTGCTATTTTGGAAAATTAATTAAATTTAATTTGAACAATTTGTCTAAATGTGCAAGAAATTTTAAAATTCCTGATAAGTTAAAATTACTTAGCAAAAATAAATCATGGATAAGATAAGATTAAGATTATCAAGAAACAGAATTAGTATTCAAACTCTCTGACTGAACATAAAGGTTTCATATACTTATAGAAAAGTGCAAGTTTTAATTACGAATAGAGTTAACATAATTTAGTTATAAGACAGTGAAGATAAGAACATCATATTTTATACTAACATAATAAAAATTGCAAAACATCATGTGCAACCATTATCTAATATGTTAATCTAATTTGCTAGAAAATTAATAAATATAGTAAAGCTGTTATTTCGTTTTTATGAATGGCAGATTTTTTAAAATGCTGGGCAAAGCTCTGCAGAGAATTCTATATAAATTAATCTCGAATTTTAAGAGATTTGGTTTTAAGTTTACTTAAAAACCATTAAGTAATCGTTTTGAATTAATTAAGTGCTCAATAAAATTATAACATAAAATTAATTAACAGTTAATTTAAATATTTGAATTTTTCTTGATAATCCTAATTTACAATTAGTTAAATTTATTAGAATTTTTATTCAAGGATCGCCTTTCACCTAGCTTGTTTATTTAAACTCCAAAAATAATACAAACTGTGAACAAATAGATTTTTAAGTATTTTCTATTTTAAAAAATGACAAAGAATAATTTCCAATATGCTCTATTTTTAATTTAATTCCTCATTTAAAACATCTTTATGAAAATTAGAAACTAATGAACTTTATCATTCATAATTTTAATTAATTTAGAATGGGCTCAATTTTAAAATTAAATTAACTTATTTTTATGAATTATGCATAAATGAATATTTAAACACCCTTAAATATCAGTTTTATTTATTTTATCAATTATAATTTATAATTTTAGGATTGTTATTCATTCTCTTTATTAGTAATTTAAATATTATAATATAAGTTCTAAAAATATTTTACCTATTTCTTAAATAAAAAATGTTAAAATAGAGATTAAGAAGCTCGCAACTATTTAATGAATAAAATTTTTTGGAAAGATTTTAATATTTAAATATATCACTACTTGTCTACATAATACAAATTATTAATATTTGATTTAATCAACTTGCCACTGTAAATTAAATATATCACTGAAAACAGGCTGCTAGTTAGATTTCATTTGATCTCTCTAAAAAATGAGTTCTTTTAAAGATTGGAGTAGGCAGCTATAAGCATTACACAGTATTCGATTTAATTTTTATTTCCAAAATAATTAAAACTCTTGAAGGAATGATAAAAAGGTAGATAAATTGGTTTATCAATGCAAATTTATAGTAATAAATTTACATAGAATAGGAATTTCCTTAAGAAAAGAAGTAAATCATTTTAAAATATATTTATTCCTTATAACTACTTTTTTTAATCTAGTTGCTTTAAATTAAAAAATGCATTAAAATTCTTTCAGAACTTAGATTTATATGTTTATAAATCATACAAATTTAATAGATATAAATAGAAACTTATTTTTTTAATATTAATCTATTCTCCAAACTCCGTCAAATTTATTTAAGTAATTCATGCTTTAACAAAGGATGTGGCATTACTTATGCTGATGCTCTTTATATAAGTTAAATTGAATTTTGCCAACTTTATTGATCCGAATTCAGTAGTATCTCTTACTTTTAAATATATTTATAAGTGACCTCAAAGCACAACAAAAGAAATATTCTTAAAGATTATTTTAATGTACAAATAAGCAAATGCTTATATTGCTAAGTCTTCGTCCATCAATTGATTAAATAAATAGATAAATCAAACTTAATGATGAAAATATTATTTAGGAAAATAAACTTTTTTAGAAAGAAGGATGATTTTAAACTTGCAAGATCCATTAATTTATTTTAAATGTAAAGTTACCGATTCAATTTAGAATATAGCATTTATAATCTAAACAATAGAATTAGCCAAAATAAATTTTACAAGGAATAAGTAATTTAATTACAAATATAAAATAAATTATAATTGAGATTTTAATTAAAATTGCTTAAAATAATAAATTAAGAATTTCAACATAGTGTCTATTGAAATTAATTTCTTCTTTAATAATCTCAACAGCTCTTCTCTGCTGAGATATATGGATATCTCATTCATCTTTTGTACTATATTTTTCTTTATGTAAATTTTAAGACGCTTATAATTTGTACTCATCATTCCCTCGGAATAGTTAGAGAGAAGAAAAATTAAAAAAATTATATGCTATATTTAATTGCGTACTAATAATTTTTGCAATGGAAATGCTGCAATATAATATCTTTAAATTATTTATCAAGGTTAAGAAATAGCTTCCTTAAAAAATATTTAAATCCTAATAATTTATATATTTGTGCTTTTAATAGTTGCTAAGGTCTATCAGAAATTTTAGAAAGAAATCAATGAAAAAGAAAAAAAATAAATGATAAATTTACGGAGATTTAAAATTATCTTTCATAAGTAAAATAGTTTATAAATATTTATTTTATCTTGGTTAAAAATAAAATAATTTATTTGATCTCTTTAGTTTAGTAAATTGTTCCCTCGTTTTTATAGAGCACAAAGTATGAAATTTAACATTATTTGTAATTTAAACATATTTCAAATATATATTAATACACCCAAATAAAGAATTATTTTATCAATACCTTAAATAACCATATTTTCATAGACATTTTAATTCGGGAATTTACCTTGCTATGCAGTGTTTGACATAATTTAAAACTTAAGTTTCCTAATACTTATTTTAACTTGCAAAAATAGAATTTATATTCGTTATTCTCCAAATTAAAAAAAAATAAATCTAAACCTACTTGAAACTGTTCCTATATACAGCTTTATCAAAACTATTATGAATTATTTTTATTTAATAAATATTCTATTTGTTTTTAATTATAATTTTATTTTTAATTTAATATAATTTAAAATTACTAGATATAAAAGAGGCCTTACCTAGTAGCTGGAATAGCTTTTGACAAGACTCCAAATTCTATTCACTCTCGCAGATGGCCAGATTTAAATATATTTTATAACTTATTTCTAAAGTAAAATTATATTTAGTAAAATAAGTCTTACTAAATTTTGAAAACTTTTTTGCAATTCTAATCGGACAACAGGACTTTACTTTAAAATACTCTAATTATTTATGATAACATATGTGTGATAAATTTCATTTGATATTCATACAATATCATGTAATTATGTCAAATTATTCTGAAAAAGCAGAAGTGCAAAGCCAAAATGGAGGAGATGGATTCAATACAATTAAAATATTTTTATAATCTAAATTAAAAATCTTAGTTATAATCCAAACTCACTTGGAATAAGATATAAAATTTATAGCTCTATAAATTCATATGTGACAAAGAGGGATCTGAGAGAATAAAGTTCGATGTTGAGTCCAACGGCAGAGACCTAGACAGAAAAACTCAGTGCAGGATTTTAATAAATACTCTCTAACAAAATTATAGAGTACACCCAGGGAAGAGTTTTTGTTAAACATGGAAAAGGCGATTCAGATCTTTGGATATCCCGCAAAGCAGATGGCAAGTTTTCTTGTAAAGGGCAACTCAAATTATAATCATTCTCCAGAGTAAACTAGATCCTACTGTGCAAGCGGCGGTCTTTATTCTGCCTATAATTTATAATCATAATTTGTTATTTTAATTATTGAACTATATGAATATGTCTTATAAATTCTTTAAATTATAAACTTCAATTTGTTGGAATCAAGAGGAAGAGAGCAAGGAGGAAATAAATCCTATTTTATAATAATTATTAGCTTAACTCATGGCGCAAGGAGAGCTTATGGATTAATTCAAGTATAGTTGATGTAGTCGTAAACATGACTTATTAATTACATACTATTTTTATTTAGACTTTATTTTAGTGAACTCTGGGATCACAGATTCTGAACTTTAAGAGTTTATAATGTTTTTGACAAGGCATGGTGAAGCCAGTGCGCTACACTATCGTTTAGAATATCTTCCACAGCGTTCCGAAGAGAGAAGCCTCAAGTATAATTATATGTTGTATCTTTAGCTTAAGTGTACGATCTCAAATACAAACTGTGCCATACTTACTTCAACGTCGCGGGGTCAATCAGCATTTAAATATTTCCATTTAAAATTATTACAGACTTGATGCTCTTGTTAAAGAGAGGGGAACTAAGGACAGAGTACAAATTTTATTTTAATTGCAATATTTAGAGTAGAAAAATTTGCACTAATTTAAGTTATATTTTAATTATACACTCGACATAGATTTAGTCTTAAGAACCGCCGCGTGACTGGTAACTTTCTTTATAGATATTTTACACTGAACTATTCCCCATCAAATATTACTAAATGTGAGTCTCTGTTTTTATGCATTTTGGTTTTCTATTTTCCTTAATACATTAAAATGGTTATTTAAAAAAATATAAGAATCTTAACAAATTATCTTCGTATTTTGTAATTTGAACATAATCTATAAATTTTCATCATCTAATGAAATAAAATATGATTTTAAAAATTAAAATCCTTAAAAACTAATTTATAAAGACTAAAAAGCAATGAGAAAAGAAAACATTTATAATTTTAGAGATGTAATTTTAAATATTATAGATGGATGTGTTTTAAGATATTATTGTTTCGCAAATCAAAATAATTTCATAAAACATTAAACGTCTGATATATATTTTTTTTAAAAATATTTATTAGGCCAAATTTTGCTGTAAACTTCTTTGAGATAGCTAATCAACTCATGCGCATGACTATTTCAATAAAAACATCATAAAATATAATATAATTTTTTAGAATTGAAAGACTGTATTTAGATTACTTAACAATTAAAAAAATTAAACATATTATAAGACGGATTATATAAGAGCTAATATAAGTAAAGATAAATAAATAAAGTTATTTCTTACGCATTCAAACAACTAATGTTTAATTACATTTAATTATGAATTATTTTTTAAAATGAAATTACTAATATCTAAATTAGTCTCTCTATTAAGAAAAATTATATATTCTTTAAACCAGCATGATTAGAACTAAAATAGCCTTTAATAATTATTTGGTTTTATTCATTAAGTTATTTTTAACATTATTTCGCCTCTTAGGGGAAAAAAAGTTGAATTATTTGATTATTACTTCAACTATTTGCCTAGTTTAAGTGAATAGAATATTCTTAAATTAAGAATGGTTTGAATAAATAAAACTTATTTATTAAATACATTCATTTCCTTGCTGAATTAAAATTTAATTGAGTAATCAAAAACTATACTTTCATTAAAATAATATTTCTATTTATTATTCGGCTATAATTTATCAAAATTATGGTTATTTAAAATTTATAAATGGCATTTTAAATGATACTTCTAAATGCTAAGCTCTCAATTTTTCATAGAATAAGGAAGAGCGTTTTTATTTATTAAATTTATATGAAAGCTAGTTATAATATTTAATATATGATTAAATTTTGAAGGCTGCTTATTCAAAAAATAAAAATATCATGAGTATTTTTATTCATAAATTCATATGCTTGTATCTAGTAATGATAATTTAATTATCATTCATCGTAAGACTTTTTTAAGTATAAAATTTAATTTAAAACAGTAAGTCACTAATGCGCCAATAATGTGTAATTACATAATTTCCTATTAAATAGATTTATAAATGCCTTTATTTTTAACATAATTTATGCTCTAATTGCAAATTCAAGATTACTATCTACGAATTTTATTAATGTGAGATTAAATAAGCAAGAGACATCAAATCATATACAAATGCGAATTCTTTAAGTTTTTGTTTTTAAAAAGTAGATAAGTAAGTTTAATGAAATCAATAAATATTTAAATTTCCTTTATTTATAAATTTGAATTTTGCTTATTTTACAATTCCTACACGTATTTCCCATTAAACATTAACACCGTATCATAAAATGAAATTTAATTTATTATTTTTAAGTAATTAATCGAAGATATATTTGAGATTTATAAGTAATAAAATATTTCTGATGGAAAGCCTAAGCAATCAGTTTAAGCAGATCCCTAGTCAACAATTATCTCTGAAGCATTCTTCTAATTCCTAAGTGACTTCAAAGCTCTAAGCATCTTCTCAATCCAAGTTCAGACAAGTGACTCTATTTGAAATTATTGAAAGCAGTGAAAATTGAGCCCGAGATTCCTGAGAATTTCATAGTTTAAGAATAGCAATATATGTGAAAAGGATATTATTAGGTACTTACACACTCAACAACGGAGGATGGACTCTCTACACTAAAGCTTTCTTGAAGGAGGTAAATTCTTCTTAAAATCTGCTCATAATTATGTAAGTTAAATATTAAATAATTTTAGAATTAAATGCTTAGAGAAATCTATAAAAAGAATAAACATGATTATTATAATAATTTTTTCACAACTAAGATATTGTCATCCCGGAATTAAAAAACACAACTGCCACTTTTTTCGGGAGTGGAGACTTAGAAGTTGGTTTCCAGGAGTTCGAAAGAAGAGAGGTAGCTGGGCCAAGTTTAAAGATAAGGTCACCTTGGATTGCTCTTTTACAACATTTCAGAAAAGAAATGAGAAGGCAGTTAAATGAGGAATATATCAAATTCCATTTCTAATTCAAAATAATTAAAAGACGTTAAATATTAAAATTCCATGTTGGTAATATTAATAAATAATTTTTCTTCTCAATTTAATTTAGCATTGATCATTAACTTAAGCTTAAATTTTAGATTAAATTATAAATCTCTTTCTTTTATTTAAATGAGTAACTGTAGCTTTTCAAATTATAATCGATTTAATAATTTAAATATATAGGCAATAAAATGGTTGTTAAAGTATATTATTTAAAAGCTATCTAAAGATACTAATTTTAAATTTAAAAAACAATTTTCCAGTAATATTTTCTGATAACTCTAAATATATTTATAAAAAATAAATTTTTTAAAAATACATTTCTCTCTAAGGTATGGATAGAAGAATATATGAATATTTATGAACTATTGTAAAGTAATAAACTAATAAATTATAAGATTATCTCTTAATTATATATTACATTTCATATGGAAAAAAAATTATTTTTTCTTAAATTTATAACAGATTACAAACTGATTTCAGCATAAATGAAATGCTCTTAAAATATTATTTCAACTATTTAAAGTTCATTTAATTCAATTTTCTTTTGAATACTTTTAAAACCATTCTTAATTATTAATTTTTTTAAATTAAATACTTTCAAATTCCTATTGGAACTTATCAATAGAATCATTTGTAATCTTCATTTTTTTCCAAATTAATTAAATGATAAGAGAGTTAGAAGACTAATTACAAAAATTAAAAAAAAGCTATAATATAAAGCCCCCAATTGAATTTTTCAGAAATTAGGCAATAATTTGGAGGTTTTTTTTAAAAAAATATTTCTAACATACAAAAAAAAATGAAATGAATAATTATTAAATAAAATATAGTTTTTCATAGCATGCCAAGGCAAATTATAGAGTTATTAATTGGATTATAAAATTATTTTTTTTTAAAAAAGAAATCATTCTAATATAATTTCCATTAAAATTAATATATTTAAATTAATCTGACGTAAATTTTGTAGTTCATGCTAATCCTAATCAATTTAATCGCGCATTAAATATTAAAATTTACTTTTCAAAGAAGTTTAAATATAATATTAGGTTCTTTAGATGTTATATGAACTCTATTAAAAGTATTTCTCGAGACTTCCCTAAATTTAACATAAATAATTATTTTTAAATTAATAGAATTTTAAAATCAATTTAAGCTTTATTAAATTTATTAAAGTTTATTATCATCATAATTTTTAAAGTTAAAATGTTTTTATCAGATGTTAAATTTGCTTCTTATTAGATCTTAATCCGTTCTATAAAATACTTATAATTATTTCTGAGTTCATAAATTAATTTTTAATATACATTATAAAATCTTGGAAAATGTTTATCTAATCTTCATTATTCAGAATAAAATCGCATTAACTCTCGTTAATTTTCTTTTAAAAATACTTTTCTTACTTTAATAAGGAATGTGCTAAAAAGTATTTTGCTCTGTAATCTTAAAGATATCTTATCCCCTGAGCATATACTCATTATATCGGAAATATCATTAAATTAACTGATTAATTATTTTTAGCAAAGTAACTTAAAATATTTAAGAAATCTAGAGAATTATAAATTATTAAGAAAAATTTATCATTCTTTAGGATTATATTCATTTATTTTCCTCAAATAATTTCATATTCATTTTGCTTTATTATAATTAAATTTTTTGTTGAAAATAAAAATTCAAAAGACTTTGACTAATTAAATAAGCTTTATAACTACCCAGAAATTGCAGAAATCAATTTATTTATCTTAAAACTTATTTTATAAATTAAAAGAAATAACCCTCTTCATTTAATACTTCCATTTTTTCTGCTTAAAAATATATTAACTACAAAAAAATAAATTTGGCAAAATATCATTTATATAAATTTAATTTATGCTTTGTAATTAATGAAAGCTTTTATATTTAAACCAAATTCTTCTCTCCTTATTTAAAAGGTCAACTTAAAATAGTTGCTGAGAAAATAATCTCACAATTTTAATGTATTGAATTTATAGCTATTCTTACTATTCTTAATATGTGAATTGAATTTTTCATTTATTTCATTTTATTTCTATAAACAATTAGTAGTAAGGAATATTTTATGGCAATTCTGTTTTAAATATTTAACTATACTTATTCATTTTTAGAATTTAATATAATAGCTTATTCCTAATAATCATAAAATTAAATAATTTCATCGATTAACAAATAATTAACTCAATCATTTAAGTTTAATAAATTGGAATTTTAATTTTTAATTTATTTTATTGCTCTGAAAGTATTTAGAAAAGCCTCTAAGGAAGTTCAATCCTCATCTCTAGATTTAGTGTACGATCTCACTTACAATCAATTTAAAGTATAATTTTGCGAGCTAATCAGCATTCCAGCTCCAGTCCAGTATGCTCACAGAATTGCTGCTCTTGTAGGAGAGAGGGGAACCAAGGACAGAGAATAGTTTTAATTATTTTTAAATTATTTTACAAGAGAACCTCCGATTGTGCATGATAAGCTTGAGGACTACAACGGCCTTTATTTCATTTGAGATTGGGATTCAATTTGTGCTTTTGAATTTTGATTTTGCACTCTGCCCTCATTTCATTTTAAATTCATGCTTTTGAGGTAAATGGGTTAATTTTCATTTATATGACTATAATAATTTCATGCAATTTATTCTTATAATCAAGTGAAAATTTATTTAATAAAAATATTTAGCAATATTAAAATTTAATATCACTGTATATATATTTTAATATGAGAGAATTATGTATTATAAATTTAAAATTCATTATAAATTAATTTATTTAATTTAAATTTTATTAAAATTAAAAATTAAATTTTATTTTATTCTTTTTTAATTTAAAAATTTTTTTCCCTTGGATTAAACATTTAACTCTTTTTTTCTTTTAAATAATTAATTGAAAAATTTATTTATTTCTATTCTCTCATTATTCTAGTTTAGATGAATTATCAATTCTATTACTTATTTAAAATTATGTTTTAATTTATACTATGAACTTTAAAAATAATTTTTATTTTTATAATTAAAAAAAAATATTTGTTACCTCTCTCAAAATGTGTTATTAAGTTTAATAAAAAGAGATAAGATTAAATTCTTTGATTTAAATTTTATCTAATTTATTCTGAATCAATACTTATAACAAATTAATCTATGTCAGCTTGCTGAAATATTGAGAGCTTTTGCATATTTTAAACCAAATCTTTACTCTTATTTTTCGTATTAAAAAGAATATATAAATATTCAAGTTTACCCTAAAATAAGTTTAAGATTCGAAAATTATTTTCTATAAAATTCTCTTCACTCAAGTAATGCATTGCTCTGAAAAGTTATTAAAGTTATTTTGTGAATTTTGTTATTAAATTATAAATAATATCTTTAAATTGAATCAAAAATATCTTTTTATGATTAAGATTTAGAAAATGAATATTAATGAATTAAACAAATAGAATTACTATATTTTAAAATCGTATAGGATTAATAAGATTTTATTACAGTCATTTGATTAAATTAATCTTAAATTAAAAATTATCTCAACTCCTCTATTTGACTCATAATTTCTTAAAAATTTCTAAATAACTAATAAAAAATTAGGAGATGAAAGCGGAAAATTCTTTTTAATACTATAAAAAATATTCAGTTTACTTTTTATACTCGCGCAATAAGTATTTGGAGTATGTAAACCATTTCATTAAATAAATAATTATTCCATTTGGTAAATAAGTTTGTCGCTATCATCTTTTTTTAGAAATAAGATAAAAATTCATAGTTTTACAAATTTCAAAGCTAAAATGATGAAATTACTTACAAACTTCAGTTACAAAGGCTATTTAAATGAGAGCTGCAATTATATATCAAAACAAATAATAATCTGCTTCTTGAGAATCATGTATTCTAATTGTAGTCAATATCATTAATCCAATAAAATTATAAAACAAACTCCAGTGGATTGCTGAAAATTAAATCAATAAGAATAAAGGAGAAAGGAGGATGTCACTATATTCATTATTGATTTTGCTAATCAGATAGCTATGCTAGATAATGATTGTGCGTTTGTTTTTACAACTCTCATCATAGAATTATTTTATTAGGTATATATAAACAGACTTCTATTTACATAATATATCCGCTATTCGCAATTGAAACCAGCACTTTCTCTTGAATCTCGAATTTTATTTAAGAGAAAGTATTTAAACTCTGTTTATTTTAAGAGTATTTGAGTTTCGTGATGATCTATTCGTATTTGACCTATATTTTTGGCTTCTTAAATAAGATATCCTTGACTTATGATTAATGTTTTATTGTGTTAGTTTGCTACCTTTATTCAACAAATAATTAATTTAAATTTAATATTAAATATTAAAATAGCCTCTTCTTATCCTCTCTCAGAGCCACATTAAATTACATTAACACTTTATTTTATTGATATCGCATGTAAATATTTGTATTTATTATTTCTGTAAAATGGAATCTTTTTTCTTTAGAAATTTTAATTAACTTGCAATAGCAATATTAAAAAATCAGCAGAAGAAAAAAATTATATTTGCTTTTTAAAACAAAATAAGATTCTGTTTAATATAATCGACTCAAAATCTTTCTTAAATCTTTCTATTTCAATCTTTAACTTATTTATAATTGATATTTATAAATAAGAAAAAAATGAGTTAAATGCTAACTGTTAAAGTTAAACATAAGTTCACATTCAGGAAAAAAAATAAAAAAATAAAACCTTGTTGCTTATTTCTTGTAATAAATTATAACTGAAAAGCTAAACCATCATTATATTTAATAATTTAATTAAATTAATTAGGGTTTACTAACTATGATCGAGGACGCATAATTGGTAATGACAGGATATTATGAAATCAAAGTTTAATGAGTTTTATAAATAAAAAAAAGGAATGAAATTCTATAAACAGCTGAAAATTTTCAAGAATATAGCTGAGAATTTAATAAAAAAGAGAATTAAATTAGAAATTAAATTAAAATGGAATAAATGAGTGGCAGTTGAAGTGTGTCCAATTTGAATAATAATTAGACCATTCGATAGAGCATAAAATTCTAAGAACTTTTCATCCTTACAACTTTTGTGTGGGAGCGCTCAGTCAAGAGTTATAAGCGACACAAGTTTAGATGAAGAAGATGAAGATGATGAAGAAGAATGCGCGCGACATATCTCGCTACTGAGGGGTGCTACGAAGATGATTAAAGAAGAAATTCATATTAATTTTCAATAAGCTATCGAACAAGCTGCAGATCAAGGAGTGAATCTGCGATTTCAACTGACACCATTTTGCAACTCTCCATTTATTATTTTAACCAATCACCGATTTTAATTAAAATTTCAACTATAATATTGCTCCAAATAAATAACTAAAGCATAAGTTTTTTCGTTGTAAAAAATGGCACCGAATTTGAATTTGAATTTATTTATTTATGCAATTCGTTTTTAAATAAATGATTTTTAGTATTTTTTATCTTAAAAAGGAATTATTTTCTAAAAGTTATATCTTTTTAATGATTATTAAATAGATATAAGCATAATCAAATTAGAAGCTAGTAAATGTCAAAATTTTATAGTTAAATAGTCATTCACTTTAATTTTTTTTAATGAAACTATCAAAGAATCCTAAAGAAATTTTATTTCAGAATTCTCGATTTTATTATGATCAAATTAAAAATATGAATAGTCTATTAATATTTAAATTGACTCTAAATTATATAAACATACGGAATTATATATTTTGAAGAGCACAAATTGCATAATTTTTTTTTAAAAAAAAACTTTCCCTTTATTTTTGTGAGGAATCATATTTTAATTAAAATTATAATTTATATTTATTTATATGAATGAATGAAATATAGGTTGAATAGAGATGGGTGATCGTTGATGAGCTTAATACTTCTTAATCCAATAATGTAATTTATTAAACTTATTCAGATTTAAGTTATTGATATTTATAAATAACTTAATGGAGACTAGATCTAAAGAAAAGGTAATTTATTCTACTAGTTGTTACTTCAGGACTCAACCTATCTTCGAATTAGAAAAAAAAAGATTTGTGGAGACGAATGTTTTAAAAATTTTAATTATGTTTGAAGTGTTTTCGTTGAGATCAGTAACATGAATAAAAACATTTCAGCAAGAATGCAGAGTAAATTAGAGCATGGAGCAAGCCGAAAGCTTCCTTTAAAAGAAGTCTTAGTCATTAGAATAAACTTATTCGAAAGCTCAAACAACTGATATAGAAGTGAGATAGCGAAATATGAGTCGATATTAATCATATTTTAATTTTGTATTTGTAACAATGCAAATCATGATCACCCATCTCTATTCAACCTATAATAAAATAATTTATAAAAGATCTTTTTAATAAATTTAAATAGAGATTTGTTTAATTGATGATAATAATTTGATCAAAGATTTTAAATCTAAAATATTTTAACTTTAGATCAATTTATGAAAATATTTTTTTTAATTAATGTCAAATAAAAAATAACATAAACTCTATTCAAAATTTGTGAATCACTAATCTAAAATTTAACAAATACATTAATTAAAAATATATATTTATTTTTATCCAGAAAATGGTTTCTATATTATTGACATTTTTAAGAATAAAATTTTTTCATTCTTATTTATTATTTTTATAATATGGCCCAAATTAAATGAATCTTTTTTATTCTTAAAGACGAGAAATAAAAACAAAAAAATTAAATTTTTTTTCCTTTCATGAATTTATAGGAAGATAATGATTTAATTTATAAGATTTATGATTATACAAAAATATAATAATTTTTTTTAATTCTCTTATAACTTATTCAAAGTCATTGTCTTTAAAAAAAAATTTTATCAAATTTATTTACAAAAATTTAAGGTTTCTAAATTAGATTCTTCTTAAATATCTTCAATAATAAGTTTTCAAAGTTATGGAGAAAAAAAATTTCACTTAATTCTTATTTGAAATTATAAATGAGATATTGGCATTATTAAAAATGAATTTTTCTATAATAAATTAATTGCTGATTTCTTTTTAAATAAAGTATAAAACAATATTTGTTATTTACCTGACATTGATTAAAATTATTTATAAAATATTGTTAGATAAACTTTGACAGAATAAATTAAGTTTTATTAAAATAAATCTCAAAATATTTAATTTTTTTTTCCTGCTTGCTAAATAAAAGACATTAATCAGCTAAATATTTTACAATTCATCAAGAAAATTTAGCTATCATCTGTTAAAATTATTTATTTTTCTTATAAATTGAATTAGAATGAAATTATTTCCGTTTGATTTTGAAATTAATGAATTATAAAAATTTTAATGTTGCAAACTTAAAAGAAGAAATTCAGGCTGCCTTCTTATGCACAGCAGTATTCAAGGGACTCGCACGATCATTCAAAGGGTCATTCCCTGAGTAGCTCACATCAGTTCCTTGATTATAAATTTTATTATGTTGATTTGAGCAAGTGTGAATAACTAGAACAACCTGATATACGTGATCTCTTCCCAAAGAATAGATGCTACACTCCTTAACTAAATATATTATAATGATTATTTTTTAATTATAACTAGGTATTGAGAGCGAGAGGATGCGATAGCAATAGTGTTAATAACCCACATATCACCAAACCATAAAATTAGAAAGACAATCTAACCAGTTATAGCAAGCATCATATTAATCAGAAATTCAAAGACATCACAAAGATAAGGCCATGTTTAAAGATTATGAAGATAAAAATACATTTCAAGATTATCAAAATTCCTTAAAGAGAATACAGCACTCTACTCTCATATTAAATTATATTTATAAATGCTATAAATTATTTTCAATCAGAGACAAAATAGTGAGCTTGAATAGCCCAATAAAACAATATACAACTAATCTTTACTCCAGTATTTACATAAAAATTAGCCACAAAAAATAAAAATCCAAAGGGACAACTTTCACAATTAAAACAGTCAAGAAAATTCCTCCCAGTTAAAATTTGGGAGATCCCAAAGTTGCTCAGACCCATAGAATTCACTAAACCATTCTCAGTAATTTGCGCAAAATTAAGATTAAAGGATAGTGTAGCCTAGTTAAATTTAATTGAGGAATAAAATTCAGATTGCTTAAAGATATTTTATTTTTATATGCTTCTGACAGAATTAACGTTAAAAACTTAAATAACTCATTATAATTAGAGAAATAAATTGAGAGCAACCGAATTCAGAACATTTGAATAGTATGGAAAATCAAAGTCTTAAGAATCAAGAGGGAAAAAATATTTTAAGATTTGTTAAAGAATATTTCTCATATGTTTATAAGGGAAAATGTTATGCCAGTCTAGGAGCGGCTATAATAGCCTGAATTTTAAAAACCATAGCACTCTGATTACTAATAAGGCAAGAAATTCAAAATTCAAAGAGAAAATTATGGAGAGTTGAACTCTACTTAGAGGGAGAAATAATTGTTAAAAATTGATAAGAGTCAAGAAAATTTATTTTAGTATTTCTTTAAAAGCAAGTAAAAGGTAAAAATTTATAAGACCAAACTTTGGCTTCACAGAACGAAACTTCGGCAGGATTAGTTACTGCTATGACAACTTTGTCATATCAAAACCAAAACGGTCAAGCGCCTCTAATCACGACTGACTCTAATTTATTTCATAATGTTTATTTAATCAGATAGTGAACATAAATATTCCGCATTCTAAAAAGCCGACCCATTTTCATAGACGAGCTCAGTCTACTGTAGAATATGCGCCATAAGACTTGTCCCAGCATTCGAGGGTGCTTGATTTACTCAAGAAAATAAATCCTCATTTCGCTGCTCTTAGCTAGGCATAACTTGGTCAAACTTCAGCAGACAGCTTATTGAATCAGAGCAACGTAGCGCCAATTGTAACTTTTTCTATTTTAATTAAGTCAACTCAAATGAGTTCAAAGCCTTAGCTGATCTTAAAAAAGGGAAGTTATTCCTTGAACTTTTTCAAGAAGAAAGAGCGCCTACAAGCCAGTTAAATCCAATTAAAAACGAAGGCTTAGTAACAGCTAGATATTTAATCAAAAGAGAATAAAAAATTCAGATCACAAAGCCTAAACGTTAAAATTATTCCCGCCGGATTTCAAATCAAGCCTTCAGGAATGAACGCAGATCTCAGCAATTTGCAACCAAATTTTTAAATGCAAAGCCCTCCTAAGCACTAGCTATAAATGTTTGCAGCACATAATTTGTCTAATGTAAGTTCTCCCAAGTAAATGGCTCAAAGCCATCAAGACTGTTGTAGCAATTCAAATTCAAAAAATAGACTAGGCCCTTTGTAAGTTAGATTCAACGAGTAGCAAGTTATAGATCAAATCTATCAGAATTCGTAATTAGGAAAGGCTAACGCATAACCCCAATCACACTTGCCAGCTGGCATCTTATTTGCTCTTTTATATCTTGATTGAGAAGAAGAGAATAAAGTTTAAGAACCACCCTTTAACTCAGGTATAGTCACTATAGTAGAGTCCTTAGCAGAATCAGAGATAAAACCTAAGATTAGGTTATCACAATAAATCTCAGTCAGTATCTTAACATGTCAAAAATATTTTTATCCAATCCTAAAGTGTAACCCTAGAGCAAAGGTTTAAAGGGAACTTGCAATCACTAAGAGCTGAAGCTTTCTCTGAAGATAGAAACAAAGATGGATGATTCAAGGCTATACTCTTAAAGTGTAAAGAATCAGCATTCATAGAGTCTCTCAAACAAGAGTATGAATCCTCATAACTCTAATCTACTCAATCTAGATAATTCATTTCAAGCAATCAAAGTAGATAATTCTCTCAAAGAAAACCAGTCCAAACTTTTCTAATCAAATTTTCAAAACCTAAGGTCTATCTAAGAAAAAAAGAGAGAGACTACAACTACTACTCAACATGGGAAGAGCTAAGTTTCTAGGAAGCAAGAATAACAGAAGAAAAAGAAAGCTTAAAATTTTCCTAATCTGAAAAACAATGCAAACAGCAGAACTAACTATCATAACCCTTCATAGGGTTTCAGCAGTCTAAGCTAGGCAGGGAAAATGAGAGATGTGATATTAAGTCGATGTTAATCTACCAATTTGAATAGGAGCTCTTCTAAAAATTTCAAGTCTCTAAACTACACATACTCTTCTCTAAATCGAAAAGGCTTAAAGAATCATAAGATGATGACTCTTAATCAAAGTTAGGGAAGTAGATTTAACCAGAGTAACAGCTCTTATAATCGATATGGAAACTAAACAAACGTCTTTGGTAAATCCTCTCTCCTTAGCAATTAAACTCTTAGCAATCTTCATCTTGGAAACTCTACAAACAACCTCTCTGCTTTAATGAACTAAACAATTTATTCTGCTTCAACTTCTCAGCCTAATATCCTACTGAAGGATAATGCGAGCTCTCATAGTTTGGCTAGAAGCCTCAAACGATTTAGCTAGCCAAATCTCTAACAGCATATCACTTCAGCAGAATAACCATTTGTGTAAGAGTTACTGCTCCAAGAATCACAAGAAGCAAGCTTTGAGGCATGCTAGTAGTAGTTTAGATAGCAGAACGAGCTTAAAGTTATAGCAGATTCTAAGATAGAATCTTAAACGTGAGGATTTTAGTTCCAGCAAAGAATTCACACTTGGTGCTCCTCTCAATAAATCATCAACAGTTATGTCAATAAGCTATATATAAGGGTTTTCACTTTGGAATAAAAATAAGAGAGTAAGAAATAATAATTAAAGCCATAAATAATTAATTCTAAATATGAATACAGGTCCCGCATACAAAGCCAAGGTGCGTATTTATTGCTACGCTGGAGTTGCCAAGCCCTTCTCCTAAGATCGGTCAAGCTCTCGGTCCCTTAGGTATTAACATGATGCAGTTCTGTAAGGAGTTCAACGAAAGAACCACCATGTATAACAATGAAGGTTCCCATGAGAGTGGTCCTCACTGCCTTCGTTGACAGATCTTTCAAGTTTGTTGATTATATTATAATTTACACTTAATTGTAGTAAAGCCACCTCCTACCTCCTGGTTCATTAAGAAAGCCTCCTCTCTTTACAAGGGTAGTGACAAAGCTGGTCAAAACGTGGCAGGCAGAGTTGGAATTAAGTACCTCTACGAAGATTGCAAAAGTGAAGCAAGAGATTGACCCACAGCTCAAGAAGGCTGATCTTGAGGGTATCACTAGAATGATTATTGGCACTACTAAAGCTATGGGCATCCAAATTGTAGAAGACACCCTACCTCCCGAACCAATCAGAATCGATCTTTGAACCTTGACCTCACAACATGCGAAAGAATAGCTGAGTTTGGAATAATTTACTTTTATAGTGAAATAACTTAAATTAATTGTCATTTACATCGTCATTAATACTAAAACTACTCACTTATAGTTTCAATGGAAAATCATAGTTGAAGTTTAGTTGTTGTCTGTGAGTTTAGGCTTCATCTTCTTGGATAAAAATTTATGCCAATACCAATCTTCTCTCCCAGTTTGAGGCTTAGGTTTGTTCTTGAAAGATTCATACTCTCACCTCCAGCTGTCTCAAATCCTACTCCTGTCCCAAGCTCCTACTCGATTGCCTGCATCAAGATTTATTCTGCGATCGAATTTAGGGGCATCGTTCCTCTGGTGACTGCTAACAATTAATTTTAAGTTTTAAGTATTAAATAGCTGTTTCGATTAGTAGTTTCGAGATCTCTCATACTTAGTCTGTGGCTGCTTACCTCTTTTGCTTCTCTCGCTTTCCTGTGCCTCTTCCTTAGCAGACTTAAAATATTCTTCATCATTGATAACCAACTCTTCTTCTCTTTTGTATACTCATGGAGGACAAACACAAACTATGGCTGAGATAATCCTCCTTACTCTCCTCTAGAGATCTCTTAGTAGAAGTCTTAAAGCAAAAGTCAATCTGCTAGTTGTAATTACTCCTAACTTGGCTTCTCCTTGAGGATTAAGTTTCAGGACGATTAAGATCCATGTTAAATTCTCTCAGACAAGAGTCAGGTTAGTCTATTTTCCGATTAGTTTCTTAGGAATTTAAAGTCTAAACACTTCCCTTAATTGATTAACTGCCAATTCCAAAGCGCTTATACTATTTTTCTATGTCCTCATACCTTATAGACATAAAGCTGCTCATATTAAAATGAAACTATTACAACTCTGATCTGAGGGCATCTTCTGAGCATATTCATTGAATTCAGTTCCTTCAGTCTTTAATATGTTCTCAATTTTATAACGTATAAAATTCAATTTATTTATCAATATCCTAGGTATCATTAAGTTTCTTAAATCTGTGACTGTTTTCTTTGTTGTCTTTACTCTTCGCTAGCTTCCTTTTAAAACCTGGACTTTTTTATTCTTCCTTCTATTTCTTCAATCCATAAAAATTTGAAATTTAAGCTAATATTTGCTTTATATTTAGTTCCAAAAGTGTTCATAATTTAATCTAACTATTGTTGAAGAGAATCCCTCTTCAACTGATTTGATTCATATTAGTGTGGCTGTTTACTTATCTTGGATTTCTACTTCTATATCTACTGCTACGCTTTGAGTCTATCTTAGCTTTTCCTGAGATTCTACTCTGCTAAATTTAGAGACTGCCTTGATTCTCTAAGCTCTGAAAGCGCAAGTTCAGAGATGCTTTCATCGACCCTCCCTTAGCTAGAATTCTAAGACTTAGTCACAATAAAGAAGAGTAAAATTAGAAATAAAATACCAGCTTATTAAATAATGGTTCTCATTTTCTACGTCTCTCTGAGAGTTTGCTTGGAGGTGAGATCCTCAGACTCATTTTGCGTTTCTCTCAAGGGCACTCTTTTAACACCGAGGTAACTGTATTTAGTAGAGTTTGTATCCTCCAAGCTTCTCTTATCTTAGAATAAGCGTGAAGGCGCTTTTAGTAAATCCTCCTAAGGAGTCTATTGAGATTAACCTGTGGCATCTTGGCGATACTAGTACACTTCCAAGTTCTAGTTACTAGGATTAATAAGCATCTTTGTGTTTATAATTTCAACACTGCTGCAGTGCTGCTGCCCATCACACTGATTAAGAAAATTTTGGTAATGAAAATTGCTTTAATTGATCAAATGTGGATGTTGGAAGGCACACATTTTCAATTAAGGAGCTGCTATCACACCTGTTCATGTCTAAAAGATTTTAAGATTGTCTATGGATCATATTGAAAGAGAAGATTGAGTTATTATGAGCTGCTGTGTTGTGAATTGTACTTTGATTCTACTAGTGAGAAGTCTTGTGCTTATGATCTTTAGGAAATAGAAACCCTGAGCTTTCCCCATGACCTCTGCTAGAGTTTGAAATGCATGGGTCTTACTTTTGAATTGTGAAATCAGGAGATTTAGAGCCTGCTTTTAAATGATCTATTTTGAGAGCATTTGAGTTCTGAGCTTAAGGAGGGTTTGAAGATAGTTCCTGAGAGTGGCTGGGCTTATTACTATAGGGAAGATATCGCATGCTTTAAAAAAGAGAATCCTTGTCTAGATTATTGATATCGAAGTTTCCTATTTGAATAAATGAGTTCTCTTTAGTTGAAGACTTCTATTATGCTTGTTTGATAAGGGTTGATTGCTTTTAAGAGTTTTTAAGTTGACTCATATGAGTTTAGCAAGAGTAATACTTATCCGATTCTGGTTCTTCTCTCTGACTGTGAATAGTGTTAAAGCGATGAGATTCTTAGGCCATCTTTAAGGCTTGTTTGTCCAACTACTTAAGATTATGCTGGTTCAGGTTTGATTGAGGCTACTGATTTAAACTTCTAATTGAGGAGGCTAGTTGCTGATTGTTCTAGTTAGTTTGGGTTTGGTTGAGAGTATTTAAACTTGCTTAAGTTGTGAAGAGATTATTCAAGTTCTGAGTATTTTGTCTTTGGATGGCCTTGTTCATATTATGAGGTATGTTTGAAGAGGAGTTTAGACTTTGCAATGTCTGCGTTTTGAGGGTCTCCTCTTCAATTGTTTCAGCATGAAAATGCGCTCTTGTCTAATCCTCAACTAATATAGGCCTGGGTTAGGATTAGTGGTCTCTCCTCTGCTCAGCTTATTCTCTTTGCGGCATTTTCTAGTCCCCTCTAATTATAATTCAGTGAGCATAGTAAAACATATATTAGCTTTGCTAATCTGGTTGAAATGATCTTGGCTTTATTAAAGCTGCTTCTTCTAGTTTTGAAGGTTAATAGCTGTAGAATGCAAGTTAGGGATGGACACTTGGATAATCTTGCTTTCGAAGAAACGATTGGGAGAGTTATGGCAGGTTTGCAATTTCTGTTGGCTGCTCATCTGATTCCCCACTCCAAAGGAAAGCAAGTTCTTAGTCATTGACATAACACATACCTTCCTAAAAACTGTTAAGAAGCAAAACAAAAGTTAATTAAGAGAAATAATTGAGATCAACCCTGATTGAAGAAATAAGCTGAATCAATTCATGATGAAGTCTCCACCTGCTGCTCCAAGCTACCTTTACATAGTTTGGAAATCTACTGGGGCCACCATTGCTATCTCACTCTGAATCATTTACTTGGCTATCGCTCCAACCTCAGTATATTTTGTAAGCACCTCTTTGGGATCTTTTATTCCCAGTTCTTTTACTTTGTCGAGCACTTTTTAAATAGTCTCTTTGAAAATAGGCAGCTGCAATTTCTCCAACGCAACTATTGCATTTCGCACAAGTGCCATTTGAATTCTAAGCTCCTTGGTGATATTGGTCTTTAATAAAAGACAAATGAACAAATAAACTTGAGTTGCTGAGCTTAGTTATCTGAGGATTATTTGTCAGGGAGGTAGATCCAAATGTATCCGTTGGTACCTATGATGGCACCTATTGGCTGCCACTGCTCAGGGAAGAACTCGAGGATGTGAGACTTTACTCTGCGGATGTAGTTATGGTCCACCTACAATAGGAACCCGTTTACCAACTTTCCATATCTCAGGTTTCGAGTAAAGAAGACTAAATAATAATTGATTCTTATTGTTGAGTCTGCATGTTGATGCGTCCATCATGAGTGCTCACACCTTGCACTTCGCCACTGACGATATCTCCTTCCTTGAAGTAGTTCCTCATCTGCATCCTATCTTCTTCAAGTCTCCTCCTCTGTTCTCCTCCAGCCAAGTTTATGTTAGCAAGTCCAAGCTACGCATGCTGATAGGAGTTGATGTCCACAGTCCAGCGCTTGTTCTCCACTTACACTATGCGTCCAAGGATCACATCTCCAATATCTGGCTTGAAGGAGGTCTTTAAGGGACGCACACAGATTAGCAATATAAAATGTATTGCATCAAAGATAACCTTGTCTATTTTGTGAACTATGCCAGCCAGAGAGGCGAATATCTTTCCATCTTCCTCATAAGTGCCATGACCAGCGATGTATCCCTCATCCACATAGTCCCCTGGTACTACTATTCTGCTTGCAGCTGACGAACCTATTTACTCCATTACTTATTCTATAACTTAATACACTTATTATAATCTGTTGTTATGTTTTCACTTCATAAAAATAAAATATAATAACAAACAATTCTCTGATTGGGGCTTATACCAAAAGCAAATATCTTAGCTATATTCTCTATCATAACTCGTCCATAAGATCCAAGAGGTCATCGCCAGTGTTCATTTCATTAGCCTTGCTGAGGTCGAGATCACCCAAGTCCTATGCTATCTTCTTAATGGCCTGACTGGCTCCACTGCTCTACTTCCCCAGGTCTATATTTATCGTATTGTCATGAACAGGTCCTCCAAACCCTCCTGAGGAGTCTCCTCCCTAACCTGAAAAGTCTTGGAATAGACTCAGCTTGAAATCATCCTCCTGTGATGAAGCAGCTGCCATCCCAATCAGTTCTGCTAATTATCTATGAAATAAATAATATAACAAATAACTTTATGAATTATTTCTATTTATAGTGATAATTGAACTCCCTGGTTACTTATTCTTGCTAGGAGTCTTGGCCAGACACGGAAGAACTCTTCTGCTTCTACTCCTCCATCTGGATTCTCTTCTGCCTTGCCTCTTCCACTACTTGGTTCTCAGAAGCTTCTTCCAGCCTCTGAGGAAGGGGAGGCTTCTGTCTGTCTGCAGCATACATGTTGGTGCCCAAATGTGGCTGGGTAGTGTGGGTCATTCTCTTCTGGAAAGGATTCGCCTTCCAATACAAACACCCTATCATATTATATTATATCTATACTGAGCATGCACAAGTGGAATCTACTTCTCCTTCACTAGGTTCTTAGACTGGTCATAGAATTTGCATTCCCCCACCTTCTCGCTGTGGATTACTCCCTCTCCTCCGAAGTTTGTTCCCTATTTAAGCATCTATTATTATAAGTTGAGATAGATGGTGCCATCGAGTCCTTGGATCTGATCTTGGATGAAGAGTGAGACCTTGATGTGCTTGTCCTGGAAGAAGCGGTAGATCTGCTGCTTGACTATCATCATGTCGAAGGCAGTGAACTTCTCGCACAGAGCTTTGAAGCTGTTGATGGTTTCATTCACCAGCACCTCCACTGCAGAGCCCTTTATGAGCTCAGCGATGCAGTTCAAGTGGGTGAGGGTCACGTTGTAAAACTCGTCAGGGGATGTGCAAGGACAGCAACTGGTACTTCACACCCATTAACATCAAGGTCGAACAACTTACCCATGCTCGTTGCGTTCAACTTCATTCAAACAAAAAGACAAATGAGATAATAGCTAATCTCATTGACAGCAATTGATTATGCTGCTGTGAGCAAGCTTCTCGAAGATGTGGCGAGTGCTGACGAGGAGAGTACATCTCCTGGGGTCTGAACAGTTCCTCCACAAACTTCTTGGAGAGCATGCTCTTCACCACATCCTACAAGCACCTTCTGAGATCTATCTGAAGCCTATATCCTGGGCTCTAAGTCTCTAGTCCAGAATAAAAACCATCTCTCCACCCAAGTTAAGCACCACGAAGGGCAGCACTGAAAGCATCGCACTCGACATTTTGAATTCACAAAGATTTATAATTCAATTATTTCATTGTTCTCAAAGTTTTAATAGATTTGAATAATTAGAATGATGAAATCAAGTTCAAATCACATGATAGACTTAGCATGACTTAGGGGTGTATTCTGCTGCGGAGGCTATAGTAATGGCTGAGGTTGCTTCTATTGAAGGAGTTGGTTATTGAGGTAGCCTAGATTCCTCTGGAGGAGGTTGATGTTGCCTATCAGGTTGCTGAGTTCGTTGTCACAGGTCTTTGCAAACTCAGATATGTTCACGTTGAATCAACATAAAACAATATTATTTTATTTGAACTTGCTCATCTCGTTTTGGATGCCCTCTATCCTTCTCTTGAGGATGGAGTTCAGGTCAGTCTCAGCCTGGCTCTTCCCGCCCTTGGTATCGTTACCAACTCCATCCGAGCTCATCTTGCCTGGAGCTGCTCCATTCTAACTGCCACCTTGGTTGGTCTGCTGAGTGTTGAGTTCGTTCTTCTCCCTGACGTGGATGTACTTGTAGCTGCTCTTCTTGTTGATCTCCTCCAGGTGCTCCAGTCTGTGCTTGATGAGTCTGTTCTTCACGTTCTTCTTGTAGCGGTAGTAGCTCTGCTCCTTTATCTCAGAGGCCACGTCTGGGTACTTCTCGAAGATGTTATGCAGCAGGAATCGCTTGGAGAGAGCAAAGGCCTTCACCTCAGAGACAGCTAGGAAGATGAACTCACTCTTCTTGTTGTTGCAGACGTAGTAGTCGCAGATGAAGGAATTGTCCTTCATGAAGATACCCAACTTGTACTGCTTCTTTGACAAACCCTGACTGAATAAGTAGTATCCGATTCCCACCTACAAACAATAAACTTTTTAAAGTTCATACAGTTCCCTCTTGAATGAAGTACATCTCAGAGACTTCATCCTCCTCGTCATAGATGAGTCGCTCTTCCTCAGAAGTTTCAAAACGACGAGGCTTTAAACCAAAAGAGACGTCATACAGGAACTTAGAGTCCTTGTGCTTTTAAGAGTTGAAGAAGAACCTGAACTTGTAGAAGATGTCGTCAAACAGGTAGTGGATCATAATCTATAGCAAATATGTTAGACTCTTCCTCCTAATTTTGGCTTACATTTCTCTTGATAGAGCGTGGAAGTGCATTTAGGTATTCGTTCTTCTTGGAGATGGAGGCGAGTCTGTCGTTATTCCAGTAGTAGCTGAAATGGTTGTCGATCTGATTGATGAGTGACTTGGGGAGTGGTTTGTTATTAGTGAAACGAGTGAGGAGTGTCATCCAGTTGTGGAGTTCAGTGCCCTTATCAATCGTGCCCATCTTCTTGTCGTAGTTAGGGATAATTTCAATGAAGGAACCCATGATGTAAGGGAAGAAAGCCACTCCACACAGCATTATGAAGATACCGAAAATCATCTCCACCTGAGTCTAAGGAACCAAGTCTCCATACCCAACAGTCGATAAAGTTGTGAGAGCGAAGTAGATATATTTATAAGTAGCATGAGATGATGAGTCTATCATAGTCCTCAGGGCACGGAGCTGAAGTACTTGCTGACGAATGACTGATCGGGCATATCATAGTTGAGGGAGGAGGATATCAAGTACCAGAAGCAGCCCACGAAGTAAGTAATGATGATGGCGATGATGATGAGACGGAAGATCTTATAAGAGTACATGAGGATGTACTAAGCCACTATCCTGTCCTGCCTAGTACTGCTTTCAAAGAAGGATTTCAATAACTATAAAGTGTTAAATCATCTCGTGTATGAAG
This sequence comes from Tetmemena sp. SeJ-2015, assembly GCA_027382625.1. NCBI lineage: Eukaryota > Ciliophora > Spirotrichea > Sporadotrichida > Oxytrichidae > Tetmemena > Tetmemena sp. SeJ-2015. The sequence continues at coordinate 7,893 of JAJKFJ010022781.1, read as the reverse complement.
CTTACTCTGTTGAAACGAGAGAGGTCAAGGATCTTGATGAGCTTTGGGAGTCGGAAAAGTCTAAGAAGACGCGACCAGAGCACGCTGCTACCAACCACGTAACTGATGGGAAAGGTGGCTGCAAAGTCAATGAAGAACCAACCAGATAAGATGTAACGCTTCGCTATCTTCTTGTGGTCCCTTATCATTTGAAAAGTTTCTTAGTCTTAGTACTCCATCATGAAGTCTAAAGAATGAAATGTTTGGAATGATGATTACTCATTATAAGATCCGCTCCGAAGAAACAGGTCACTCCATCATCGATGTTGCTGTAGACTCCTTCCACATCAACTCCAAAAGACACGCTGAAATCATTCACACAGGGATAGGATAAATTACTAGTAAATGGTGGTAAAGCAAGAGTATCCGACTAGTAGTTGCATCCAGATGTCGAAGAAAGCCTTCAACTGGCTTCTCTGACTGATAATGAGCTTGTCTTTACACTCTATAAAGCAGAAAATAGTTAACAATTATAGTTTCACTCTTTGGATTTCTTGCCACTAGAATTATCATCTCTCCCCTTTTGCATGTACTACTAGGTCTCTCTTGACTTACTATGCAAGGAATAAACTTTTAGAATGCACTTACGATATAAGCTTCTCTATGTCTTTAACTCCATAGAGCAACTTTCTCCTTCTCATTATCTCCTGTTTCTTTTCCTCAGCAGTCATAAAGGCAACTCGCTTGACGCCATTAGGATGATACTCATCCTCCTCGTTTAAAAAGGTTTCAGGTCCTCCTTCGCCAAAACTACCCTAGTTTCCTCTGTTCTTCAGTTGAGTTTTGAGTCTAAGAATTATTACAAAATATTTTCTTCTTACGACTAGAATCTTGGAAGTGGAGAGTTAGTCTAAGAGTTCTGGTTGCTTTTAACATTTTGCATTAGCTTAATTTCTCCCATGGTGCCACCACCTAAAGCTTAAATTAGTTCATTCAGAACCTACCCTCTTATCCATTCTTGTTAGTAGATTGTAATTAATTCATTAAGAATGAATAGTGATAAATTAATTTGATTGACCTTAATCGTTTTTAGACTCAAGAGTCATAGAGCCAAGAAAGTTCTATCCATCATTTGAGTTGCCGTTATTGTTGTTGGCTCTCAACTTCCTTTCTCTGTAACTGAGTTGACCCTCCCCCTATATATAGGTTAATTTCATAACTAAATGAGTGAGCAGTAGGTATATTTAGAAGAGTATTTGAAATATTGTAGGCCTACCTAATTGCCAGACTCTTCAAAAGGATTGTGGCCTGATTTTTAAAAGGAAGCCTAGTTTATGTGCTTGAGTATGGTGCTAGCTCTCGCCTAAGACTTGCTTGCGTTTTGGAGCTTCTTGCTCATTGTACTTTAAAGCACTGACATTTCTCCTCTGCTTATCTAATTAAAGAAATATCCAATTTCAAAATTTCTCTAACTAAAAAACTTTTGCTTCTATAGAAAGTTGAGCAATATAACAAAAGATAGTTTGGAGATGGTGAATTATAAATTTGCAATTTAAATTGAGCTAACAAACATGAGACAAGCTTCCCACTCTCAGCCTAACAGAGAGAGCACTGCTCAGTATCACACTCTCAGACAGGAAATCTTAAGTCTAGGAGGAGTCACCACTCTCTAAGAGCAAACTCAAGAGCAGTTTGCAAAGTGTCTACCTCTTGCAGAGAACGGTGTACTAGGTTCTCTTACACTTAAGAGCCTCCATGAAGCTATTTACCCTAGCTGACGTATTCCTAGGAGTATTCTACTTCCTTTTCCTCGTCCAAGAAGTGACAAAATCCTCTCCTATTTTAAGTTGTGTAAGTTTTAAGTGATCTTCGAATGGAGCTACTTCAACATAAACGGACCTCATTACTTCTTGACAGCTTTCTACTTCATGCGCGTGGCTTACCTCCCCATGGGATTAATAGGTTTCGTAGGTGTTTTCAGACAAGATGTCCTCTTCACAAAGGCATACTTCAATATGGTGCTAGTGCAGCTGATGATCTTCCCTGCTCTAGGCTTGCTGTCAACATATGACATGTGTAATTCCTACGTCTACTATGAGCCTTGCAAGAATATCTTCCTGTAGAACTCTGCCTTCTCAGCACTTAGAATCGGCTATCTGTTCTATGTGGCTTATATTGCAAAGTCCTTCTACCGTAGACTGGAGAGAGGAGAAATTATCCTTGTAAACCATGGAAGGGCAATTGTTGAACTCATCAATCATGTCACCAGCACATAATCATTAAATATAACTTTATCACTATTTAAAGATATAATTTTAAGTGAATAGAAAGGCAGAGATATCGAGCTGTCATCAGTTTAAGGAGTCACGGCACCCCCTCAAGTTATAATGCAAAAAGAGGACACAATTGTTTGAAGAAGCTTAATGTTAACTTAACAATCTGAAATACTCAGCAATAGTTCTTTTCTGTTATTTTAATCGAGGAATTATGAAAAAATTAAAGTATAAGCATCCTAAAGCACAGTATTTTGGATTATAGATTAAATGGTTTTCTATTTCTTCAATAATTAGCAAAGAACTTTCAAATCAATCCTAATAATGGCTATAAATATTGCATTTAAACTCACAAATTTAATTGTTATCCAAAGTAGTTCTAATATCGACAGTTTATTATGATATTATCTATTTTTTTCCTCAGTATTTTATTTAATAATAAATCTTTAAGAATTATTTGCAGCCTTATTTAAATATCATAAATAGATAAATTAAGACAGAATCAAGTATGTAAGAAAGAATACTAATTTTAAAATCAAATTTGATATATTGCACTTATTATGCTCTTGCATAGAAATTAAAGATTAATTTTTTAATTAACAAGAATTCATTTTTTAATCATTAAAGTAAACTGGCTTTAGATTTGAGTTTTAAACATAAATAATTTTATACTTTCCTCTTTAGCTAAGATAAATCTAAGAAAAGATTAAAAATATTGAATTTTTTTTTCAAAATGGAAAGCATATCATCTGCTCTTAAAGATTAAACACAGTACTTTGGGAGTCTTGACTTTTTCTAAAACATTGCTTGCGACTCTTGCGCTAATTTGAAGGCAAAATATTTTGAGTTGACTTTCAAGCGCTTTTATTGTAAGGACTGCAAACAGAGAGAGCTCCAAAATATTATGATGATATTTTAATTTAAAATCTAAAGAAAAAACTTGCTTAAAGCTAATTATACTCCTAGATATCTAATAACTTATTAATTAATTTAACTGAGGAGTATACTTTTTGAGATTGAACACTCTGAGAGATTAGCTTTTATACATAGATAGGAAGCTCACCAAGATAATCACAGCCATTAAGAAATTTATGGTTGAGTCATAATAACTCTACTCATCACTCAATGAATAATTTGCCTTTTCAAATTTGCAAAGAATAAACAATCTATATTTAATTTTAAGAATGGGGAGTTTTATAAAAGCAATTGAGGATTATAAGGAAGAAATGATGATTCAGCAAATGGATCAAATAGAACACAACAGAATTAATTATTTTTGTAATGTTCTTTTTTAAATTAAAGAAGAGTAGTAAATCACTTAGATGAATAAAGTAATTCCCATAAAAATGAACACATGAACATGATTTAGCTAGCCATAAAATACTCTTTTGAATACCTCAATTTAAAAGATCTTAAAATATTCTATTTAAATCAATATTACTAAAAAAGGCTTTAAAAGATATTTAATAGTAAATAATTAATATAGTGAATTTGAGTGACTAATTAGATTTTAGTTTATGGCCAATATCTAGTGCTACCATCCAAGTTCAAAGTGTGAAAAGGAATAATAAACATATTAATTAAATTTGTTAATAAAATATGTATAATTAATAAAACTTAAATAACAAACAAGACTTCTAGATATAATAAAAATATACTAAGCTAAGAAGATAAAAATGTATATTTTTTAAATAAAAAATAAATTAGATATGGGTGAACTTAATAAAAGAATGTTGGAATTATATTTTTAAATTGCCAAAATTTTTTATTTTATTACGAAGTTTAAAATATGCTTTATTTGATATATGTATCCCACTTGGTCATAAATATTAATTTTGGATTCTAAAATATAAATATAATGGAATAATGAGATGAAGATGATAAACAATATGATTAAATAACTTAAGCCCTTGAATAAGATGTTCACTGTCTACTTTAATTATATGCAAATGCCTGCTCGGTCCAGAAACTAAGGCCAAATATTTAGAGGCATTGAATTTGGTAATGTAATTGCAGGAATAGACTATTCCTTTGGTCACTGTTCGTACGATGCCTTCATAAGTGGGTCTCTAATTTCTAAGGCAGGGAAGATTTACAAACAATATTATATAATCAATCTATAAAAAGATTTATGCCAAAATGTATATAAAAAAGATTTATAAAATGAACTTATACTGATAATAATAAAGTTTCGCTAGGTACTAACTAGAAGAAAATATCATAAAATGGGGAAGCGATTTTTATTATCACTTTAAAACCAAAGAGAGCATTTTTAAAAAACTTATATGATATAGTAGAAATGATTGAAATTTTATTTTAAATTACTATTAGAAATTAAAATAAATTTAGATTTACGTCTTCAGCTAGGACTAGATAGTAGTAGTTTCTCTTAATGAGCTAGACCTCTCGTCCATTTCATTCATATTTAATCTAAAATATCTTTAAATAAACAAATTATGAGATGCTTAAACTTTTTATAAATATTCTTAAGTTTATTTTAAAGCAAAATTTCAAACCTTAAACTAAGATAATAGAACAAATAGAAGCTGATAGGGAGCAGAGATAAATTTGACCATAGAACTCTGGACTATAACCTAGTTTCGAGTCTCTAATATCAATAAGCAGAACCATAGGGCCCATTCTTCTAAAACATTTATCATTCTTAAATAAATAGCTGCCAATCAATCTATAACTTTCGAATCTATATTAATTTAAAGTATTTAGTTAAAATTATGAAGACAATAGGGTAAAGATATAAAATTTTAAGAAGAATTGGATGAAACTAGTATGATGACTCGTAAGATCTATAAAATTGCCAATTCAAAAACCTACATCGCATATGTTTAAGCACAGAAAGTACTCTATATAATCAAAGACTCCAGCTTTATAATACAAAAAGAAGTAAAAACTTTAAAGAGTCTCGAAAACGTTATATAATTTAAAATAAGATGATTATATTTTATTTACTCTCATCTACAATATGGAATTCATTTCTGATAATTTTTTTTCAAAAAAATGAATTAGTATTTATAATTTGCTAGCTATATCAACTTCATCACAAATCTTTCTTGGCTTTAGAATTGAGTAATTTAATATTGTGCGCTTTTTATGTCTTGAATTGTAGTTTTTCGGATACTTAAAATCAAAGATAAAAATGGTGGTACAGCTACTTACGATATAGAATAATATAGCTATTTAGATAACGAAAGTTTGTTACAAGATTCAACTTTAAGAGAATTAATTTTTTACATGATTTTAAATAAGCATAGAAGGTAATTAAGGTTTATATCAATTTATAATTTATTTTAATCTCTATTTGGTTTCCCAAAATTTTGTGTACTAAATTGAGATAAAATATTTGTAAATATTATTTCCGAGAAGAATTGAATGATTTAATAAAGCCCTCGTTGAATTCCAGTAGAGTAGCTCTCATTAAATATCTAAAGAAAAACCACTTAAAATTATATTTTTAATGATCACTCAATCGGAAACTAAATTAAGTTTACTGGCCTTAACCATTATATATAAATATTTTTTGAGGAAAACATTTTTAATCAGTCAATAAATAATCTAGGACATAATAAGCTAATTTTTCCTTGAAAATGAAGAGGACTGATAAGAATAATAATTTAGAATAAAACAGAATGAGTTTTATTTGATTAATTTTTTAACTAAATTATTAGAGTGTTTCTCTCATATGATAGAAGCGATGATGAATAATGCTCAATATGTTTAATCTTTGAACTTTTCTCTAATGAGTTCAACAATAAATATAGCCCAAATTAAATATTGTTTAATATAAACTCATTTTTATTGTAAGAAGGCTCTTGATAATTTCGCCACTATTTTATTAGTTTATTTTTAAAGAAAAAATGACAATACTTAGGGCAAAAAACTCTCCAAAAATTCATTATTTTTAGGCTTATACTAAGGCAACCGTAGCATATTTATTATTAATTGCTTATGATTAATAATTTAATATTTTTCTTCCTTCTTCAGCTAGATAGAAATTTGAATCAATTTGTAAAATCTGGGCTAAATGGCAACATTGATGCACCACTCTATGTTAGATCACTTCTTTTAAAGATTTGAGAGATTAAAATTATTTGCCTAACAGGATATTGAAGAATTTGGCTGCCTTTTTCATTTTTTCCGATTGAAGGATTTTATGGTGAATTATAAAATAAATCTCTTTTAATATTTTTATTGGTTTAAATAATCAAGTCTATAAACCCATTAGATTTATATTCCACTTATCATTTTATTAATTCAAAGATTTAATATAATATATTTTCCTTGTTAAGACATAATTCTCTTTTATTAAGATATAATACAATACTAGTTATGTAATTGAGTTTTATATATGTTTTTTATTTTGTTCGCTTTTATTAACTAATAGAAAGTGTAAAATCATTTTAGATTTAAATTTTTAGTTTTCAATTATAAAAATATTTTATAAACAAAATATCTAAAAATTAAGCTGATTAAATTTATAGCGAATAATAAATTCGGAAAAATTAAAATATAATATTCTTTCAGGATGAGTTTGTGTAAAAATTTTTAATTAAAATAAAAATATGTAAAAATATCTATTAAATAATTTAAATTTTATTTAAAATATCCACTTAATCTTAAGGTGGGAGGACATATTTCTAGTCATCAAATTTAAGAAAAACTCTTTTAAGATAGTTCATTTTTATGCGCTTTATTTTTGGGAATTAAATTCATTAGGCACAGATTCCCAAATAGTATAAACTAGTGTCAGGTCTCTAGTAATTAAAAAAGTATTTTGAAGTATTTATGTGTGATTTAAAGTCTCCTTGAAAAATATGTAGCACTGTAGAGAGATGGGTATTGGCATTATAGCTGAAAATTTAATAAAAAAGAGAATTAAATTAGAGATTAAATTAAAATGGAATAAATGAGTGGCAGTTGAAATGTGTCCAATTTAAATAATTATTAGACCATTCGATTAAGCATAAATTTCTAAGAACTTTTTATCCTTGCAACTTTTGTGTGGGATCGCTCAGTCAAAAGTTATAAGCGACACAAGTCTTGATGAGATCAATATTGAAGATGAAGGAGAATGCGCGAATCATATCTCACTACTGAGAGGTTCTACGAAGATGATTAAAGAAGAAACTGATATTAATTTTCAATAAGCTATCGAACAAGCTGCAAATCAGGGGGTGAATTTAAAATTTCAACTGACACGAAGTTGCAACTCTCCATTTATTATTTTAACTAATCACCGATTTTAATTAAAATTCCTACTATAATACAACCATTCACCCTATTTTTTGAATAAAAACCTCATAATATACAATAAAATTAAAATAAGTTGAGCATAATTGATTTAATTTGGTATTTAGGGTATTGAATCTATAAAAGAGATACTTCAAGGATCTTACAAGTTCACTTTAAGATTTTAATTTTACTTTTATCTGTCTTAATATTCTTTAAGATAGAGATATGATAAGAAAGTTCATTAAAGCAAATAAACCCCATAACCTATATAAACCCCATAACCTATATACTTAGATAAATAGTGAATAGATATTAATGATCATAATATACGATAAAGACGCATTCCCAAAATAGCAGAAAACACTTAATTAAGACAAGCCAGATCTCTCAAATC
>JAJKFJ010022780.1:0-42126 GCA_027382625.1 Tetmemena sp. SeJ-2015 | reverse complement strand
AATGAAACTGAGATAGGATGGATCATGTAGTTATTTTTGAGTAATTTCGCGTTTGACTCGCATGATTATAAGTATTAATAAAGAAATTAATTATACACAACTTATTTTCACTTTCTTATCATATTATAGGGTTTTTACTCCGTCACTTTTATAAAAATATTTAAGCAGATCCAGAAGCAGATTTGCTGCCTATTCGTTTTCTTCATCCATGCATTAGTGTAAGGGAGATTAAAAATTAATAAGAATTTAGAGACTTTTTCTCAAAATTTCTTAAAAATGGAACGTAGAATTTGTCTTTTTCATTTATCAGATTGCTATCACTACATAGGATAATAGTACGGTTTCTTATCTAGTACTTTTAAGTGCTGAGATTTGAAATTGATTATTAATTCCATTCCTAAAATTTTACTTTACTTTACTTTACTTTAGATTGCTATCATCAATTATGAGGTAAATCTCTTCGAGAATTTCAACTTTATTAAAGAGGTAGTGCAGAACAGTATTGCCTCCTGGGAATATGTTTAAGCAAAGTACTCTAGTTAAAAATAATAAATTGCAAGAGGTCCCATCATTCTCAAAAATGAGATTGCCTCTTTATCGTTATTAAATTTAATTTATCCTACTTACATAGGATAGTAATACGATTTATTAACTAGTACTGAATAAGTGCTGGTTTTTTAAATTGATTATTATTTATATTCCCTAAATTTTACTTTACTTTACTGTACTTTAATTTATCCTAGTTAATTTCAAGATAATGTAAATTAGATATTACAATAACTAAGACTTCACTTATCTTCCAGCTTAGATAAGAGAAACTGAGATCTATAACAGGCTTGTCCTAGCATTTATTGCGGGTGAAATCAACAGTGAGCAATCTCTTTTCAAGTTCCTTTGGCTGAAGGCCGTCCGTCATAATTGATGAAAAATACCCTTGATACTTTCTCAATAGCCTATCATACTAAGTTTGCAAATCATGGATGATAAAAACAATTCTTATTACTATCAGAATTTTACTTAAGATTACATTGCCTAAGAATCTAAAGTTACAGAAATGCATAGCAATAAGAAAAACTAAAACAAGAGTATAAATGAACTTTTCATATAGTTAAGCTTTATTAATTTTTAATGACTGGTGGTTTCTTACATCCCCCAAATTTCTTTGCAAGTATCTTTCCCCTTCTCCTTTTAGTTCTTGAAAGCGAAAATTTGAGTGAAGCCTTTTTCTCTGCCTCGAGTCCTCTCTGGAGAAAGGAAAAGTTTCTTTTCCACTCTTCAAAATGTTTTAAGCCTGTCAACTAGTAAATTCACAATAAGATAACCTTGAAGATTTAAGTTAAACTTAAAAAGCGTTAAAAAGACTTTAACTCTAGAAGAGATCCTCCAGAGAGGAATTGAGTCAGAGAAGGCAGCTTCACACACTTTTTCGCTTTTAAGAACTAAAAAGAAGAGACGAAAGATTCTTCCAAAGGTAAAGTAAAGTAAAGTAAAATTTAGGGAATATTATTAATAATCAATTTTAAAACTCAGCACTTATTACAGTACTAGTTCTAACATTGAGTTATAATCCTATGTATGATGGCTTTAGTTTTTATAGTTTGTAGGGATATTTCAAATTAAGTGGGCAACCACTCTCATATAAAATTTCCTACTGATTCTTCCAAAGGAATATTGGAGATTGAAGAAACCAACAATCATTCATAAAGTTTAAATATATGAAAAGTTAATTTAAATCTCTTTAACTGTTATCAATAGCTTTAGTTTTTTTTCTTCTTGCTTTGCATTTCTTTAACTTTTCAACTATTTCATTTTAAATAGTTAGGTATAGTTGAAGGAATAGTGATAAGAAGTAATTTGCTAGGAGATGAAATAGCCCAAACACAGTGAATCTTAGCCAGAGCCACTTTAAATTATATAAGAACTCCTTCTTTTAACTTTTTGACAGCGCTTCTCAGTGGTAAAATATTCAATCTGCAATCTTACTTAAATATAATGCGCAGATAACTTTTGATTATTGGTGCTCCTACTCTGTAATCGCAACAATACATATTTATTATACTTTAGGTTGTTCAAACATATTGAAATTTGAAACTTAAATTACCACTCTCTATTATGTATTTAATTTTTTGACAAATTCTTTATTCTCAACAAATTTTCAAAGCTGATTAATGAAGAGTGCTTAATTTAATGACAGCTGACTTATTCTTCAAGAAGAACTAAATTGCTCTCACAATTTGAATCGTCAGGCCTAAATTATAGGTAAAAATTTAATAAAAGATAATAAATTAAAATTTTAGTGAAGATTTCAAATATAGCTTACAGTGAAAGTGTCTCTGGTTTAAAAAAAAATATGCGATGCCATTTAGTGCTCTATTTTATGTACTTTCTTTAATTGAAATATTCATGATGAAGATAATAAAGAAGATGCAAGGGTGAGCTTGTGCAAGATACTTAGTAGCTGAAAAGCTCTTTCTAGAGCTAATTAAAGAAGAAAATAGTTTTAAAATCTATTAATTATGCTTCAGATCATGGGTGAAGCTTTCATTTAGCTCTCAATAAGTTCAAACTCCTCATTTAATTCAATATAATAATTAAATTTAATTCTATACTAATAAAGATCCTCTAAATTTGAATGGTAAGCCCTTACAATGAGCAATAATTATAGCAATAAGCATAAAGAGGACTCAAACTTATATGTAAAATATGTAGTCTGGAATTAATTTGGAATCTCTTTGGAGTGAAATATTAGTCTAGACCAATGACATTATACTGCTCTATAGAACTAGTTTAATTAAAATTCTCTCTCTCTCTCTCTCTCTCAACAAAAGAGGCCTATTTTATATTCTCATACAACTATCATCGGCTTTGTCTATGTATTGACTTTTCTATGTTGAAGACTCAGAAAGTATTTGGATGGATCTATGAGTTACAGAAAACTGAGGTTCTCTTTCCTAATGGAATTATTTTACAGTCCCTATTTCTGAAGGAAAAGTTTGGTAAATTTATCATTTTTGTTACTTCCTTGCTTTTTTATATTCTAGCATATAATATTCCTTAATTACGAATGAATTAGCTAATATTGTATATTAAATGTGGATGTTCTCATCAACATCAAGACTGTAGTCGAAATAATAGTGGAAATTGCTATTACCCTTTTCCTCGACCATTCTTTCATCCAGGTACAACATGGGAATCTTACACTAGCCTTTGATTTCGAAGTCGTTCTTAATATCGACTTTCATCTCGAATCCATAGTCATTAATAACTTTGAACTCATGGTTTGACACCCACATGAACTTTCGAGCGACATTAATACTTAAACACTTATTATTATAGCTCAAATATGAAGGAGTAGAAGATTTCTAAATGTAGCTGAAAACTTTTGCAAATCGGATTAGTAATGTTTTATATAGGAATTGATAAATTAGAATAGTGGATAAATCGTAATTTTAGTATTCAAATGAAAGTCATATAATGTTTTAAAACTCTATGCTTCATTAGAATTCCCTCTTGAATTAAAGAAAATCTTCTCTATGCACGTTGAATTTCAAAATCTATTACTCCTTATCATCGATTAATATTTGACTAATATTGACATTTTTAGGAGTATCTCTGATAGGATTTAAGTATCCGACACTTATTTCTCTGAAAACTTTGTTACTCTCTGCATCCACTATGATATAAGTTTTGGCAGCCACGTCAAAGTCCAAATAGTACTACAAATTTGGAGAAAAGAGGTAATTGTTAAAGCTATACTAAGAGATATCGTAAGAAAAGTTCTCTAACTTTCTGATGAGCTGCCACTTGATGAACTTAGGCCTATCTGGTACATTCTCTTATATTTTAAAAATATAAATGACTATCTTTCTTGTAGAGATAGACTTTGAAATCGCTGAATTTCTCCAGCATTTTCTCTTTGTCATTACTAATATAAAGTCTTTGGAAACTCTCTTTCTCACTCGAACTCCGATAGATTGGATGAACAAATTCATAGTGCTCAACCACTTCAGATCTACTCTTTATCTCAACTTATAAGAAATAAACCTATTAATCAGAACCCCATAATATTATTTTAAAAATTGAATATTTTAGCTGATAATAAATTGAAAAATATATCTTGGGTTTAAAATATAACTTATCAAATATTAGAGTAATTTAAATTAAAAGTAACAATTAAAGTATAAAAAGATATTTGAGAAAATAATTTTAAACTACTATCAATTTTGGCTGAATAAAGTTATGTGCGAGATAAGATAGATTAAAGATGAGATGAATACGAATACAGAATCGGAGGTAATAGATATTTGAGATAAATTCAATAGTAGACTTTGATTTTAATCCTGATGTTAATATGGTTATCGCCTAGATGAGTCATTTTTTTAACTAAAGTTCGAAACCCACAGGTAAAAAATCTTTTTTTTAATTTTTTTCTGATAAATATATTTAACAGCTACAGCAATAACAATAGCAACAGGAGCAATAATATTTGAAGAGATATTTCAAATGATGATGAGGAAGATAAGGAAATTTAATTAGCGGAAGAATAGTTGATAAGAGGAAAAGTTTGAAAATTAAAAAGGAATGATTAGAAAAGTGAAATTCAAAGCTGACACAGTTAGACTCAAAGTATACAATTAAAGTTCAAGGAATTTATTTATCTAGAGATGTTTATAATTCATTCTCTAGAGCATGATCTCTTTTTCAATTTCTTCAATCCATTCATATTCTACCTATATTTAGGAAATTATTTAAGCTTAACTTAATGCTGACTTATGTCAAATTTGGATCTTTGAAGAAGAGGTTTTTAAGAGTTTACCTTTCTTTTATACTGGGCAGGGAACTTAAAATCACATGATTGTATGAAAATGAGGAAAAATATAAAGCCTTTCATAGTGAAACATTTTTTTAGTGCATGATTAATTTAATAATGAGCATAAATAATTATCAGTAAAAAGTTATTTTAATTTTATATTCTAAGGCCTTTAGTGTTAATATGATGTCAACTACCTTAAATCTTCTAAAAGTCATGTCCTAAAGCTCAATATAAGACGGGCCTCCAGTTATTCCTTCCAGACATCTATCGCCGAAAAACCTTGACTTATTTATTACTTTAACTTCTTAATTTTTGTTATAGAGAAGTAGGCTTTCACAAAATATATACAAAACAATACCAGTCCATGGTGTATGTAATATCCGAAGGAGCTGATTTATACACTGAGAAAGCTAAGAGAATTTAAAATTCCCTATACCGGATAGGTCTCAGGGTTGATCATTCCATTTAATAAAGCAATAATAAATTAGTAATTCATTTGTTATGTTCCAGGAAAAGATTTAACCTCTTTTATTGAAAGCAACTAAATCTTTCTCAAATTTCCTAAATCCAAGGTATGCTGATCGCTTCTACATTCCTAAGAAACTTATTTGATTTCTATGTAGGATTGGGACAATTAAGGATATAATTTTTGCAATAAAATTTTAGCAGTTTGGAAATCTGCTTAGTATACAATTCTATCCTCTTGTCTGAAGTATTCTAGAAAATTGCTTTGTCCTCCAAGTGCACTTTTTAATCTGAAGCTTCCTGCTGAATTATTGACTTCAGGAGAGCCTTATCCCGGACAGAAAAAATTAAGATTAAATTAAAATGAAAATCCATGTTTTTAGGGTATTTTTTTCATTAATCCAATTCTTCTAATTAAAAATGCCTTAAGAATTTGCCTTAAATCAGTTAGTTAGAGGATGAATCTATTTTTATTTATTAGAGTTAAATAAATTTCAAGTGATTTTTGTAATTTTTTACATTTTTAAATAAGTAAAATTTAAACTTATGACATACGCTAACTAACACCGAAATTTCCCTTCTAATATTCTAGAAGCTTAGCTAAACAATCACAGATTTAAAAAAATTTCATCACTTGAAGATTATTTTATTGTCCTTTATAATTAGAAGAATTATGGAGTAAAAATAGCCTATAAACTTTAAATTCTCTTTTTCTAAAATTATTTTCAATATTTTGTAGTCCAAAAGTCCCTCTCCCTTAACTACTCTATCTTTCTTATCTTTCTTATCATTCTTATCATTAATGAAGGTCTCAAAGCTCTAAAAGTAAAGCCCTGATTCGTATTATTCGCTTGTGTTTACAATAGAGTCAAAAATTAATATAATAAGAAGGAGTAGAAGTACATCTCATCGATGAGTAAAATAAAAACAAAATTCTTGCAGGCTCAAAGTTAGGCACAATTTATGCATTTTGAGGATCCAAACCTCAGAAATATTTAAAATGAGTAGAGAATAAATAATTTTCTTATTAATTTCTCATTTTGAAAGTTGCTCTGTGCAGATGAGAAAGTTAGGAGTTGCAGCAAAAATTCCCTTCTTTATTTGATGATTTGAATCTTCTTCTTTGATGGTATTTTAGTCTATACCAGTAATATTATTCAATTTTGGCATTTTAAGGTGCACCTAACATCGTGGATGATCCTAGACTTACTAGGAAGCCTAGGCAATTTTTTAAGCTTTTAATATTGGCCAGAAACACCAGAAGTTAATTTACGTTTAGAAAGGTCCATTTTTATTCAAAAGCCTATAATATAAATAGTGCTATCGTATGATTTTAATCTACTGAATTCCTTTTTCTTATGGAGTGAAAAACAGTCACTACAGCGATGTAATTTATATTTAAAATTGTTATCGCTTCTGCTATTCTAGAAATTTTGCTTTTTTATATAGCATTTAATTAGGTATTTTTCAAATGCGTTTAAATCTTTTAATCTTATTTTAATTTTCTTCTTTATTTTTAATTTTAAGGAATGATTGTTGATATCTACTATGAAACCATTCTTTCGATCAAAGAGCACTATTATATTAGGGTACATAGTTTGCATGCCGATAGTGAAATTACTACTTTTTATTATGGTAGGAAGCTAAATATCTTATTGCTTTACCTCAAAAATTATGTCCTAGATCTCTTCAGATTCTTACTCAAAATTTTTCTTTTGAAGAACTTGATAATTCTCGTTTTTTATGGGATGAATAAGAATAGACAATCAATGATTGCAAAAAAAAGATTAGTTTTTTTCCATTAATTTAATTAGGATTCTGAAATGGAAGTTTTCACCTGATTCGATTTGATAATTATTCTGAAACCACCACCAACTCGGCTATCATATTACACTTCGATCCATCATCTTTCCATAAGCCGATTGGATTCTGATTATCTCCGATTATGAGCGTTCGCAATTATTTTTGCGATATGTTGATCATCTCCTCTATGAATGTTCTCGGACTTGATATTTAATCCGTTAATTATTTGAAATGATGATTTAATGTAATTTGAACCATCGGAAATATTATTAATTGAGAAGTCGTTACTAATTGATTGTCTTCTCCAGTAACCTCCTTCAACTCTTCATTTCAAATCTCTTACACCCAATAACACAATAATATTTGGGCCATAATTGAAAAGTATGAAATCTTCGTCTTTGTTGTTGGACAAAAATCTGATAATTTTGTCTGCTTTTTTAAGTTTTAAAAATAGTTATAAATAAATGAAGGAGTTTATAATTCTCTATAACTAATTTTGTTTTATTTCTGTGTTATATAGCTAAAAGCTCAAGTTTGAGAGTTTCTCTACTTCGGTACATTATAAAGTGAGTGTTCATGCCATACCAGTCAGTCACTAGACTCTTTATTTTTCCTGGAATATTGTACTGCATTATAGCTGAGAATTTAATAAAAAAAAGGAAACAATAAAATATTAATTAATTATTAGGCCATTCGATTTAGCATAAAGTTCTAAGAACTTTTTATCTTCGCAATTTTTGTGCGGAATCGCTCAGTTGAGAATTATATGCGACACAAGTTTAGATGCAAATGAATATTTAATAGGAAGAATTCGCACTTAATATCTTGATCCTGAGATGTGCTATGAAGGTGATTAAAGAAGAAACACATATTAATTTTTGATAAGCTATTGATCAAGCTGCAAATCAGGAGTTAAATGAGCGATTTCAACAGCCTGGAAGTTGAAATTCCCCTTTTATTATTTTAACCAATCACCGATTTTAATTTAAATTCCTACTATATTTACTTCCACTCACGTCATGGGTTAACACTTAGCATCAGGGTCCGGTCACATTAATTATGAGAGTGTTTTAGTGGGTGATATAAAAGCCTATTATATATACCCTAGCGGGGTGCTTAATTCTGCTAATCTAATCTACTTCACTCACTCTTCTCGTTTGGAAAAAAATTAATTAAAGAAGCTCAAACTCCAAAACTTGACAATTCTTCAAGAACACTAGAATCATTTATAAAAAATTTATTCGCAAACAAATTATAGAATGGTTGACTCCTCATTAATTAGCCTTCTTACTATTTTTTTCACTTTAGAATCGAGTTCTCTCACTGGTTACCATTTATTAAAGCAGAAAAATTTAATGATCCATTCAAGTTTGCTGTCTCTGATATCTATATAGGTGATTAGGTTATGGAAGCAAACAATGAAGTATGTTCCAGCCAAAGTCATCGACTGAAACTGTTTGTAGAAGTTAGTGATATGCTACATCTAGTATATTTTCCAGGACTCATCTCTGTAGTCTCTAGTTTCAGAAACGTCGAAGCCCACTCTGGATTTATACTTGAAGCTTAGATGTATCTCTTTGAAAATATGGCAATCTTTTTGCTGTAATGTAATCTATTTTATGCTCTCCTCTTCATCGTAGTACTTGAATACTAAAGAAAATAGTTTAAGAATCAATATAACTATCTCATAGGGAGTGATAGCGATTTCCTAAAATGTCATGTATTTTTCAATACCCCTGCGAGATCCTGTTTTCTATACTTTCTCTGATAGCTTTTCCCAGTCATCTAAGTTCTCAGGGAGCGTCTTGTCAATAGTTGAGCTGCAGATTGAGAAGTTGTAGTATATATCAGACTGCTTGCTTTCTCTTAAACTCACGCCATACATTTCATCGTCTTTATCAATGAAGCATTTGAAATCTATCACTGGATAACAAAATAAATGTTAGATCCTGAGTGAATTTCTTCAATTTAGTTTCAACTAGATAGAAGAACTTGCATTTTTCTTGAAAGATATCTAATTTTTGAGCAGATATCTAGTTATCTTCTAATTCAACCAGGCATATAATGTAGCCTTCTAATAGAGACTTTTTGTTTTCGATAAAGCCATGGATTGTGTATTTTGGTACTTATAAACATATATTGCATTCTAATTTAAGAAGAATCAAAATCTTTGGTTTATTTTCTAAATATTAAAGGCCTTTTGTGAAATCTCAGTCTCGCCCTTATTTTTCTAGATAGAAGGAAGGATCAGCTACTTTAGGCTGACTTATTCAGGAGAAATGTCATTCTTTTTAATTGGAGCTTAAATCTGAGCAGCAAAAACCATGTCTGGATAACCTAAGTACACGATTCCATTTACATATCCAATATGTGATACTAAAATTTAAATTAGGATTAATTGCCTTAAGCAAATAAAATTTATTAAGATTTAAGATTACTAATTTCCTTTATGGTTGAGAATTTAATAAAAATGAGAAATAAATTAATTATTCAATTAAAACAGAGCAAAAAAATTATTACAAAATTCGATAGAGAATGTAAATTTAAGAAATTTATCTTTTTGCAATTTTTGTTTAGGATCGCTAAGTTATAGTGAATGATTGATATATCGCTATTGAGAGGTATATGAGGATGAATATAGAGGAGACTCGTATTAATTTTGATGAGTTATCGAACTACTGCAGATCAGAAAGTGAATTTACCATTTCAACAGCCATGATGTTTCCGCTCTCTATTTATTATTTTAATACTCACCTATTTTCATTTATTTCTAAGCTATATTTAGAGGCCAAATGCTATTAGACAGGTAAAAGATAATTAACCTTTCCTCTGGGAGACTTACTTTGAGAACCAGGCATGATTGAGAAATCTTCTACTCGCTTAACTGTGATTACACGCTTTTTTTCCTTGTCGCTTTCACTTTCAGGCTCTTAAGAAAACTCCACAACGTATATAGTCTCTTAGCTATTATCGTTTTCCTTCCTATCCACTTAGAACACAACAGCATCTTTAAAGTTGTACTTAATAATTTGATAAAATATATTTGTTCATAGCAATTGGCTTATCTATACAGAGGGTGTCATTTATCGAAGTTCGTACAAAAAAGCTTAAACTCTTTAATCAGCAAATGTATTCATAATGAATTTTATTTATAATCAATTTGCCCTCTATGTCCCAAATCTGGAGAAGATAATTTGCTCTTTCGTAATACGTCTTCAGGCGCTCATTAAATAAATAATCTTCTATCTTTACAAGGATTGGGATTTGAGTGTGCATAGCGTTGTAGTAAACAAAGTTCTCCACCTTCAATAACTCAAAAATGTAATTTTAATTTTGCTACTCTAACATTAAACTTAAGCGCTTCATCTTTATGATATTTTGTCGCCAAGGTTTTGGAAACATTAGAAATTTCAAGACGCGATGTTTTAAACTTACTTTGCATTTCAACTGTGTAGGAAACATGCTTCAAGAACTCCCTAGGGTTAGAATTTAAATTTAAAAAATATAGGGATTCTTTCATTTATACTACTATTAATAGTAACAACAATAAAAAATGAATGTTGTTGCTTCTCTTCTTCCCTTAAATAAGCATTTGAGTTGAAATTGGGTGGAGGGGAGTTCTGGTTGTTTAGGAGGCTCGAATAGTCCATATTGTCTTAAAGGAGCTAATTCTTGAAAGACGATCCTAAATATGGCCCGACTTCGGGACTCTACTATTCTTGATATATAAATTAAATAAAAAAATCAGATATTTATCTTCTAAACATATACTCAAAATGGTCAATGAAAAATAGAGACTAATTTATTTAAAATATTTTGAATTATAGTTTCTGCAAATAAATAAAAATAGCTGAATTTCCTCTTTTTACTGAATTATATCATAGAATTATATTCAAATCGATGATTAATTAAATTCTTAAAAAAGACGGCTGATACTTTGTAGATGCAAAATGACTTTAAGAAATCAATTTATGGCTTATTCGCGAACTGATTTTGATGAGGACCTACTCGTTCTTTGAAACATCTGATATAAAGTCTGAACAGTTCAATATGGCAATCGGTTTATAAACTTCAAAAAACTGGGACTCTTAATAATTGATAGTCTTTGAACTCTTTTCTGAAAACTCTACTACTATTTTGCAGTCCTTTTCATTAAAAAAATCATAAAATCTCTCCTGAAATTTATGGTTTCTATCAGCAATTAAATCTTAAAATCTTAAATATAATTTATGATATAATTCTATTTCCAACAAATTTCCAGCAATAGCAATATAAATCCTGCTACATATATAATAATTTAAATTTATTTAGAATCGAATCCTTTTCAAGTATAACCAGTATAATAATTCTTCCTTAATATTCAATATAAATACTATGTTTAAATGGCTCAAAATAATTAATTTAAGTTAATAAAATAGAGAATTAAATTTATAAATAAATTATAGGAGAGGAGTATTTAATTCTGAAAAGAAATCTTATTTTTCTTAATTTACTGAAAAGGTTTTTTAATAATTTAAGATTAAAATGAAAAATGAAAGATTGTGGTTTTAGAGCAAGATTTTTCGATAATTTTTACAGCAAAGGATCTTCAAACTTAAATTTATTTTTTCTCTAGCTGAATTTTATTATTCAATTCTTATATGCTCTAAAATAGTATGTCTAAATTTATTTATACTTTTAGATAGATCAAGCAAGGAAGATAACTATTTCTCTAACTTCTAGTCATCTTCGCCATCAATAATTAATCTGGCTCACTAATCTAGTTGAAGTTGATGTTGAAGGATGCAAGATAGAGTTGCACAAATATACTTAAAAAAGGATGTACAATTTCGTAATTGCCTCCACTTTTACTCATCTATTAAAATATCTCTTTTCTTATATGATGTACTTTCAAATAATTAATTTATGAAATATAAGCCTTTTCTTCAGAATTAAATTATCTCCCAGTTGATATAAATTTTTTAAGGTTATCATTCAATAAAGGACTAAATTCTAAGTTACTTTCACACTTATGACTTCTTAGTAAGAGTTTTTATTAAAAAGTTAGCTCGGACATAAGTTTTGATCTTGGATAAATTCTTGGTCCATGATCTATAGCAATCTCTTTGCAAAGAGATTCTATCTGAATAATGAAATTGTTGAACAGTCCCCTTATTGAAATATTTGTCTCACAATGTAACTTCCAGCAAATTAAAACTCTTTATTTATTATTTTGATTCCTCTAAAATTGTTTTTAGTTATACTAATAATAAATTTCATGAATTAGATAATTAAATTGAGAAGGGGAAATAAATCACTTCTTTTCAGTAATAAACTGTACCAGTTAATCAAGTTTACCTTGCATAGTATTTACTTGATTGGCTAGAGCTTTCACATCTTTTTCTAAAGATTAGGTTGGCTATGTTAAGAGACTGGGAGGTAGTCCATAGGTGACAGAAGGTTCTGGAGATATCGAGCCACCCTTATTAAGGGCAGGATCTTGAGGCACCAGCCCTCGTGCTGCTTCTTGCTCAGCCAACAATTTCTCTTCTTTATCATCATCTTGCTCTGATTTTGATTCCAGGTATTTACCCACGATAAGAAAGCTATTCTTCTCGCAGTACTGCTCCTTTCTGTAATTGCGAATTAGATAAGAGTTCTCTGAGATTATCTTCGCTCTCTCCTGGTAACTTGCTTAAGTCTCATTCATAATTTATCAATTCAAAGAGCTATTTCAATGAATTGTCAATAAAAATTGTCGTTTACTTTATCGAAGGATTTACCTATTAAGGCGATGAGCAAATTAAGCATCACAACATTGGTATAGAGAGCACATAGCACGAACATAATCCAAATAGTAATTGGCTGCAAATTTTCTTCAAAGGCGTCAGTGTCTGTATCTCCAATACTCAGTCTAAAGGAGTAAACTAGAGAATAGGCATAGTTAGGAATGAAACTAGATTCTTCTCTCTGCTCAGACAATCTCAAAAATGCCTCTCCGAATGCAATATAGACGATTAGCAGAATAAGTAAAAACACTTTCATGTCCCAAACAACCACACTCAGCGCATTTATAAGGTAACCTGTATGTTTGAAGATTCTCAAGAAATAAAGGAACTTAGTCCATTGCAAAAGACTTGCAAAACTGTGAATAGTGGTGACAAAGGCTGGTATCTCGTATTCTTCGTCCGCCATATTCCTTGCATGGAAAGAAATCAAGATCACGATCAGCACTGGTCCTAACAAGTCAGAGTAATTCCAAACTGATCTGAAGTAATCTAATTTAAGCTTGAAGACTTGTCTGAATTCATTTTAAAGGAAATATCCACTGAAAACATACAATAGAGCAATGAACACTATCCTAGCAGTTCTCACTTAACTATTGATGATATGATATTTTTAAGAATTTAATTAAATTTGAAGATTGATTGAAAAGATTAGCAGGATGCCTTTTAATCTATTAATGTAATTTAAAAATCTAATAATTGCCAAAAAAATGATGATGATGATTTTTAACAAGTAAATTTGATAATATAAAAGTCCACTTAGCCATTTAAAGCATTTGAGTATATCACAAACAATGCTAGGTAAATTAAGAAAGGTGTGAAAAGCTTAAAAAAATAAGGTATAAAGTATAATTAAAGCATTTTCTGAGTGTACTCTTTCGCTAAAGGCCACTGGAAATCAATCATAGCTTTGATGACTTCGTTATTGAAAAGTTAAATATCTTTTACTTTGGACAAAGCCAAGAAAAAGTCTTAACTCTCAGAAAAAATAAAAATTATCAGTAGTGACGAAATTATGAATGAAAGGTACATCTACTATCCTGATCATCAGGTCTTTTTATACTTTGCTTTCCTTGAGAATACTTGTTCTGATGTTATCTTTGTCCGGCCAAAGTAAAGCTGTACTCACTCCATAGTTAATACCCTTTCTGTGTCTTAAGGTGCCAGATTAAAATTTTAAGATTTGAACGTGGATAGAATCTCAGTATCTAGAATACGGCTCTCTAGATACTCACTCATTGAAGGTAGCTACATTTTTAACAACTTAGGAAGCACATCATTGATCGATCTTGAATGGTTATCCACTTCATCGTATTATAAAAATGTATTTAAGTTGCTTAAGGAACACATTTGCTGCCTATTCATTTTCTTCGGCCACACACATATGCAGAGGAGAAAATTAAAAATAAAGAGACAGCTGCTTGAAATTTCTTAAAAAAGGAACGTCAAAGTTGTCTGCATCCTTTATTTGATTGCTATCATCTATGATTGCATAGAGTTCCCCTATGAGTTCAACTTTATTGAAAAGATAGTGTAGAATAGTGTTGCCTCCAGGGAATATGTTTAAGCAAAGTACTCTAGTTATCAAAAATAAATTGCAAGAGTCCCCATCATTCTCATAAAGGTAATTGCTTCTTCATCGTCGTTATCAAAATGTATTCTCTCAACATTTTCATGAAGAGAAATTAATTAATTTTTACAATAAGTAAGACTTCACACATCTTCCAGTTTAGATAAGAGAAGCTGAGTTCTATGACTGGTTTATCCTTGCACTTATTCCGGTTAAAGTCGACAGTAACTAGTCTTTTTTAAAGTTCCTCAGGCTTTAGGCCGTCTGTCATTATTGATGAGTAGTGTCCTTGATACTTTCTCAATAGTCTATCGTATTAGGTTTGTAAATCATGGATATTGAAAATTGTCCTATAATTATACATTGGATATTTTCATCCTCATCAAGAGCATAGTCAAAGTAGTAGTGGAATTTACTATTCTCGCTTTTCTCACCCATTCTTTCATTCAGATATAGCATGGGAATTCTGCACTGGCCTTAGATTTCGAAGCCATTTTTAATGTCAACTTTCATCTCGAATCCCCAGTCGTTGATAACCTTGAATTCATGGTCAGACACCCACATGAACTTTCGAGCAACATTAAATAAGTATAAAGAATGGGTATGAAATTCTTGGGTAAATCTCTTAGAGGATTCAAGTGTCCTACATTGATTTCTCTGAATATTTTATTGCTTTCTGCGTCCACAATTATGTAATTTTTTGCAGCCACGTCAAAATCCAGATAGTACTTCAAATTAGGGGAGAAGAGGTAATTGTTGAAACTGTACTCAGATATGTCGAATGAAAAATTATCCAGCTTTCTGATGAGCTGCCATTTTATGAACTTTGGGCTATCCAGTACTTCCTCTTTTAAATTTTACAACAGAAAATTAAGTAAGTAAGTGGATCTTTCTTGTAGAGGTATACTTTGAAGTCACTGAGTTTTTCGAGCATTCTATTTTTGTCCTTACTTATATAAAGCTTTTGGAAACTGTCTTTCTCAGGGTTCTTCTCATAAATAGGGTGAATAAATTCAAAGTGCTCGACAACTTTCTCCTTACTCTCTATCTCAACTAATAGTAGAATTTAATAAAAATATTAGACTCTCAACAACTTTGAATCTTCTGAATTTCATGTTCTAAAGTTCCTTAAAGGAAGGACCTCCTGTTATTCCTTATAAGTTGCGCTTCCCAAAGAATTCTCCTTTGTTGGGAACTTTTTCCTCTTACTAAATGTTATAGAGAAGCAGACTTTCACAAAAAATTAATTATGAATTTATAAAACAATACCAGTCCATAGAATATGTTATGTCTGATTTTACAGATTAGTACACTGAGAAATTTATTAGATTTTGCACTCCCTTAACTTCGTGAGTATCTGGATTAATCATCCCATTTAATATAGACAGATAATGATTACGCTAATAATTTGTGACGTTCCAGGAATAAATCTATCCTCTTCTATCGAATGCTACTAAATCATTCTCAAATTTCCTGAATCCAAGGTATGCTGATCGCTTCTTCATTCCTAAGAAACTTATTTGATTTCTATGTAGGATTGGGACAATTTTAGAATAAATTTCAACATTAAATTTTAGCAGTTTAGAAATCTGCTTAGTAAACGATTCTCTCTTCTTGTCTGAAGTACTCTAGGTAATTGCTCTTTCCTCCTATTGCACTCTTTAGTTTGAAACTACTTGCTGAATTATTTACTTCCTTTTCCTTGTCTTTATTGTTATAAATGAAGGTCTCAAAACTTTGGAAGTAAAGTCCTGAATCATAATTCTCGCTTGTGTTCACTATTGAGTAAAAACATACGAAAATTAAAAAGAGTAGAAGTACATCTCATCGATGAGTAAAATTCTAATTAAAATTCTGGCAGGTTCAATATTATGTACGGTCTTTGCCGTTTCTGGATTTTTTATATCTACTATGTACCCGTTCTTACGATCGAAGAGCACTATGATGTTAGGGTAAGATGTTTGCATGCCTATCATGAACTTTCCACTTTAAATTGTGTTGGGAAGCTATATGTCTAAATCTTTCACCTCGAAAATTATTTCTTCTTAACTATCAGCAGATAATTGAATCGATGCCCTCTTCTTGAAAAACTTTATATTTCTTGTTTCCTTATTGAAGAGAAGGAAGTCTTCGTCTCTGTTGCTTGACAAGTATCTGATAAATTTGTCAGTTATATTCAGTTAAAATGATAAATTAAAATTTAACTTAACTGAGTTTGTAATCCTCTATCACCACCTTGGATAGCTTTCTATTCTTTATAGCTACTAGCTCAAGCTAGAGACTTTTTGACTTTTGGTACATTATGAAGTGAGTATTCATGTCGTACCAGTCTGTAACTAGACTCTTTATCTTGCCTGGGATGTCATACTGCACTTTTAACTTCCAGTCACCCTTCTCGTTAGGAAACAAAATTAAAGAAGTTCGAATTCCTAGACTTGGCAATTCTTCAAGAACACTACAATTATATCTTGAATAATTGACGTATATTTAAATTATAGGATAGTTGACTCCTCGCTTCTTTGGTTCCTCACAATCTTTCTTATCTTAGAATCGAATTCTTTAACTGGTTACCATTAATTTAAATGACATTATATAAAATCCATTCAAGCTTGTTTTTTCTGATATCTATGAAAGTTAGTAAGTTGTGGAAGCACACTATGAAATAAGTTCCAGCCAAGGTCATTGATCTAAACTATTTGTAGAAGTTCGTAATATGCTGCATCATGTATATCTGCCAGGATTCTTCTCTGTAGGCTCTAGTTTCAGCAATGTCAAATCCAACTCTCGATTAATACTTGAAGCTAATAGTTCATGATCGAGCGTAATTAGGATGAAAGCACATATAATCAATTTTCATTTTAATACCATCTTATTAAAAGGCTTTAATAAAACCTATTTAAGCAAATTGTAATATTGAACTATGGGTTTTTTCTCTCGCTGTAGAGCGGTGACTTAGTTTGAAGTCTTCAATTCAGCCTTTCAGTGTAGTTCGTTGCTTTGAGGTTTGATCATTTATCTGTACCTGTGCCCTTTGAGAATATTGACTTGCAGATTTTTTTACCCTGATCTTTGCTTGCTCTATTTTCACTGCACCATTGATTATTCTCATTTTCAATTTTTAAGTCGAGTCAATTACGGGCTTCCCAGATTCTCTTGCAGTTCGAACTTGCCCAACCTTTGTTTTTAACTCCAGCGTTTATCAGGAAGATGATATTTGCATACCAAGGTTCCTCAACATCTAGTTTTCAATTGCGAAGAGTTTTGATAGGGGCAAGGCAAGAGTATGATCTCTTGGCAGGATGGTGATCAAAATGTTCCTGAAATAGCTCATAATGAAGCCCTCTGTGATCATATTTGATTCAAAGCAGGATAAGTAAATGGCATCTCAATGCTGTTTCATACAAGTTGGATCTTGGAATTGAGATACTGTGCTAGTTGATCTGCTGTTGACTTGGAAAACAACATTTTGAGTATATATTATAAAAACAAGAAATAGTTTCTTTTATCAATTAAAACTACTTCCACAATTACGCTCGATCATAAACTATAAGATGTATCTCTTTAAAAATGTGGCATTCTTTTTTCTATAAGATAGCTTATTTCTTGCTCTCTTCTTCATCAAAGTACTTGAGTACTAAGGAAGATAGTTAAAATTATGAAAAACTATCTCATAGGGGGTTATGGTAATTTCCTTAAACGTCATGTATTTTTCAAGCCCTCTGCTAGATCCAGTTTCTGAACGTTTCTTTGTAAATTTTTACCAATCTTATTTGTTGTCTGGGAGAGTCTTATCAATAGTTGAGCTGCAGATTGAGAAGTTGTAGTAGATATCAGACTGCTTGCTTTCCCTCAAACTTACGCCATACATGTCACCGTCTTTATCAATGAAGCATTTGAAATCTATCACTGGATAAAATATTTTGATCGTTTTGTAAAGTTCTCAGCTCAGTTTCAATGAGAAAGAAGAATTAGCAGTCCTGTCTCAGAATATCCAGCTTTTGAGCAGATATCTAGTTGTCTTGTAGTTCCACCAAGCAAATTATGTAGCCTTCAGCTAAGGACTTTGCATTTTCTATAAAGCCGTGAATTTTGTATTGAGGTGGATCTTTTTAATCTTGCTAAGATAATCGCCTAAGGTCTATCTATATAACTTTCAAGGTCTCTGCCTTATTTGGCTAGATAGGCGGCAATAAAGACTTTTTTGGGCTCTTTAATGGATTTGGTGATGCATCCTTCTCCTGTATAATTTTAGGAGGTTCAATCTGAGCAGCCATTACCATGTCTGGATAACTCAAATACACGATACCATTCGCATAACCGATGTGTGATACTATGAAAAGATTAAGAATAAGTCCCTTTATTTATTCTTATATAATAGGATATAGTTTTAGTAAATTCCTATTAATTAAGGAATGTGAAATAGTATCGATCGCAAGTGTCAATAAGCAATTAACCACGCTTTATGAGACTTACTTTTAGATCCAGGCCTGGTTGAAAAATCTTGCACTTGCTTAACAGTAAATATGCGCTTAAGCTTTTAACTGTCTTTTTCAGGCACATAAGAAAACTGCACAACGTATATGCTCTCCTTGATCTTCGCGCCTTCTCTGCTGTCGACTTAGAACACAACAGCATCTTGGAAGTTGTACTAAAAATTAAAAGCATTTGTTCATAGCTATTGGTTTTTCTATAGAAAGTTTTTCATTTTTCGAAGTTCTTTACTTTCAAGTTCGAACTCTGTAATCAGAAAATGAATATAACTTTATGCTTATAAATCAATTTTCCCTCTATGTCCCATATTTGGAGGAGGTAGTTGGCTTTTTTGTAGTATTCCTTAAGCTTCTCATAAAATAAAACATTTACTATCCTTACAAGGATAGGCACTTGAGTGTGCTGTGCATTGTAGTAAGCAAAGCTTTCCACCTCCAGCAACTCATTAAAAACTAATCGCAAGTATATTTTTCTGAAAACTCTAAGATTAATTTTTAGTCAAAATGTTTCACAACAGTTTGTAATAGAGAGATAGTGCCGTTATTTCGAAGTTCAAGTATTTAATTACTTACTATTCATCTCGACTGTGTAAGATACGTGCATCAGAAATTCCTTTGGATTGTCATTCTTTATAAAATATACAGATTATCTGATTTAGACCTTAATGTAATTCTTCGGTCTCTTTTATTCACTCTCTATAGCTGGGGCGCTTGATTTAGGTTTTGGAGGATTTATGTTGTCGAGAAGCATGGAGCGGTCACTGTTCTCTTATCGCAGCTAATTTTGGAAAGGGACTCCTGACGGCCCAACTTTCGCACTCTGATATTCCTCTATTAAAAATGAAATAAAATCAAATTTTAGACTAACAATAAGTTCTATAAATATAATTAAGGTAAATAATAATATTCATATCTTTAAATTGTTTTCGTTTAAAATAATCATTATATTCTTATTAAAAATAATTTTGAATTTTTAAATTTGTGCACTTTTTTAGCAATATTTAGCAAGTTACATAAAATAGGAATAAAATTTATTTCGAATGGAACATTTACTAGTCAAATAAATCTTTCCTAATATTAAATATAAATATTATATTATTCTCCATTTGAATGCACCTAGATTTAGTCATTTTTTTCATTGAAAATACACTAAAAAGACAACTTTAATAGTAGAATGAAAATAAAATTAATTATCAAAATTGCTTAATATGAAGCTAATTAAGTGAAGCTTAAAAACTTTAAGTTAAAATTATCATTTAAGTAGAAATATTATTTTAAACAGCTGATAGACTGAGAGTCATAATGTTAATAATTAACATTTTTATAATTAAGGGATCAAAAAAATTATCTCGCTACTTTAGTTGAAATCATAAAAATAAGGATCTCTCCATTTTAAATATAAGGAACTTCAAGCTATATTTTAGTAATTTATTTGAAAGAGGACGGTGGGCTTTCACGGTGACGTGGCACAACTGATCAAGGAGTTACGCATGTGAATTACTTTAAATCGATTAAGTATTATATGCCCGTTAGGGATGTTTAATTCCTAATAAATTAAATTAATTATTTGCAAGAGTTTACTTAAAAATCCCATATCATGAAATTAGCTTACATCTGACAAGAGTGACTACTTCCTTATCTTTGAGAGAAACTGAAAAAGTATATGAGGTTATTTTTGAGTAATTTAGAGATTGACTCGCATGATTATAAATAATTTAAGAATAAAAACAACTTATTTTCACCTTCATTATCATATTTTTGGATTTTTTAAGAATTTAATTAACCTTGGTTTTATCTCTTAGCTTATTTCTATTACTTATTTAAATTAAAAGGGTTAAAAAACGTCCCCAGCTATAATTACTAATCTTTTAGCTTTCTTTTAATGCTAGATGAAATGTTACGAAACTCCTTGATAATTTCCCTTGTCCTTCGAAGTCTGATTTTTAAAAGCTTTTATCAAGTTTTTAGATTGAAAAAGGAAAATAAGAAACTCTAAATTTCAAAATTTAAGATTTAGATAAGGAAATTAACCAGCAGCAGTTCATTTAATCACTTTTTAGCTAGCATCTGAACAATTTGGTCTAATTTTCTTTGTATAGAATCTACTTGACTTGCAAGAACTTTGACATCTTTGTCTCTAGAGCTGGATGGTTACGTTATAAGACTAGGTGGAAGCTAGGGCCCATACATTGCACCAGGATCTAAAGATATTGAGCCAAATTTGTTGAGGAAAGGATCTTGTATTCCTCCTCTTCCCCCATCTTGCTCAGTCGTCAGTAGTTGCTCTTGTTTCTTATCGTCCTACTCAGATTTGGATTCCAGGTATTTTCCTATTATCATATAACTATTCCTCTCACAGTACGCCTTCTTTCTGTATGAGCGAATGAGATAAGAGTTTTCAGAGATTATCTTCGCTCTCTCCTGGTAACTTGCTTGAGTCTCATTCACAATTAAACATACATGAAAGATTAACTAAGTAATTCCCCTTAATGATTGTCGTTAACATTTTCGAAAGATTTGGAAATTATGGCGATGAGCAAATTAAGCATGACCACGTTGGTATAGAGAGCACATAATACGAATATGATCCAAATAGTAACTGGCTGTAAGTTTTCCCCGAAGGCGTCAGTATCCGTATCTCCAATACTCAGTCTGAAGGAGTAAACTAAAGAATAGGCGTAGTTGGGAATGAAACTAGCATCTTCTCTCTGCTCAGACAATCTCAAGAAAGCCTCTCCAAATGCAATATAGACGATCAATAGAATGAGTAAGAACACTTTCATATCCCACACTACAACACTAAGAGCATTAATCAAGTAACCTGTCTGTTTGAAAATTCTCAAGAAGTAAAGGAACTTAGTCCAAAGTAAAAGACTTGCGAAACTGTGAATAGTGGTTATAATGGCAGGTATCTCATAATCTTCGTCCGCCATATTCCTTGCATGGAAAGAAATCAAGATCACGATGAGCACTGGTCCTAACAAGTCAGAGTAATTCCAAACTGATCTGAAGTAATCCAATTTAAGCTTAATCACTTATCTGATTTCATTCAGAAGGAAATATCCACTGAATAGATACAGGAGGGCAATGAACACTATCCTTGTTGTTCTAACTTGATTATTTAATGATAAGTATTTATTCTGAGCACATTTTTGAAAGGTTTTTAAAAATATTGTAATCTAATTAACCATTCAGTACGTTTGAGTATACCACAAACAAGGACAAGTAAATCAAGAACGGTAAGAAAAGCAAATAATTTATGATATTTTCAAAGCAACTTTTGAGTAAATTCTTTTGCTAGCGGCCACTGGAAATCAATCATAGCTTGAATGACAACGTTATTGAACAGTTATATATCTTAGACTTTAGAAAGAGCTAAAAAGAACTATGAGCTCTCAGAAATAAAAATAGACAGGAGTATCGTAGTCATGGGCGAAAGGTACGTCTATGATCTTGAATTCGAGGTCTTTTTGTATTCTGCTCTTCTCGAGCATATCAGCTCTGACGTTATCTTTGTTTGGCCAGAGCAAGGCTGCACTCAGTCCATAGTTAATACCCTTTCTGTGTCTTAAGGTGCCAGATTAAAACTTAAGATTTGAATGTGGATAGAATCTCAGTGCTTTGAACCCTACTCTCTAGATACTCACTCATTGAAGGTAGCTCCATTTTTACCAATTTTGGGAGCACATCGTTGATCGCCCTCGAATGGTTATCTACCCCATCATATTTAAGTTGATTAAGGAACATATCTGCTGCCTACTCATTTTCATCAGTCACACACATGTGTAAAGGAGAAAAAATAAGTTAGAGACTTCATCTGGAAGTTTCTAATGAAGGGAATATCGAAGTTGTCTTATTCATTAATCATATTGCTGGCTTCAATAATTGAGTAGAGCTCTTTGATGAGATGAATCTTATTGAAGAGGTAGTGTAGAATAGTATTACCTCCCGGGAATATGTTTAAGCAAAGCACTCTAGTTATCAAAAATAAATTGCAAGAGGTCCCATCATCTTCAAGAAGGTAATAGCTTCGTCATCGCTATCCTAATTAATTTATTCAAATAAATCTTTTCTGAAACGAAATTAGATATTGCAATAATTAAGACCTCGCACATCTTCCAGTTTAGATAAGAAAAGCTGAGATCAATGACTGGCTTTTCTTTGCACTTATTGCGACTGAAATCAACTGTAAGCAGTTTCTTTTCAAGTTCATCTGGCTTTAAACCGTCTGTCATCATAGATGAGTAATGGCCTTGATACTTTCTCAGTAGCTTATCGTAAGAGGTTTGTAAATCATGGATATTGAAAATTTCTTATAATTATACATTGGATATTTTCATCTTCATCTAGAGCATAGTCAAAGTAGTAGTGGAACTTGCTATTTCCGCTTTCTTCCGCCATTCTTTCTTCAAGATATAGCATGGGTATCTTGCACTATCCTTATATTTTAAAGTCCTTTTCTATATCTACTCTCATTTCAAATCCCCAGTCGTTGATAACTTTGAATTCATGGTTAGATACCCACATGAACTTCCTAGCTACGTTTAAATAAACTGTTAATAACATTCTTAGGAAGATCTCTGAGAGGATTCAAGTGTCCTATGCTAATTTCTCTGTAAACTTAGTCACTTTCTGCGTCCACGATAATGTAACTTTTTGCAGCCACGTCAAAGTCTAAATAGTACTTCAGATTTGGAGAGAATAGGTAGTTGTTGAAACTGTACTCTGAGATATCGTAAGAGAAATCTTCCAGCTTTCTTATGAGCTGCCATTTTATGAATTTGGGTCTATCCGGTACCGCCTCTTTATTATACTTTAAAAAAGTGGATCTTTCTTGTAGAGGTATACTTTGAAATCGCTGAGTTTTTCGAGCATTCTCTCTTTGTCGTTACTGATATAAAGTCTTTGGAAACTGTCTTTCTCAAGGTTCTTGTCATAGATAGGGTGAATAAATTCATAGTGCTCTACCACTTCCAGCTTACTCACTATCTCAATTTAAGTAGGATGCAATAAAGATTATTTAATCTCTACTACTTTGAACCTTCTAAATGTCATATTCTAAAGCTCCTTATACGAAGGGCCTCCAGTTATTCCTTGTAAACACCGATCGCCGAAAAATTGCCTCTTGTTGGGAACTTTTTCTTCTTGCTACATGTTATAGAGAAGTAGGCTTTCACAAGATAAGATATGCATTATATTAAACAATACCAGTCCATTGAGTAGGTAATGTCGACATTACTGATTTGTACACAGCAAAAGTTTACAAATTTTGAACTCCTTATACTTAATGAGTTTCTGGATTAATCATCCCATTTAAATTTAGATATATAACTATTAAGATTATGATTTGTGACGTTCCAGGAATAAATTTAGCCTCTTCTATCGAATGCTACTAAATCTTTCTCAAATTTCCTAAATCCAAGGTAAGCTGAGCGCTTCTTCATTCCTAAGAAACTTATTTGATTTCTATGTAGGATTGGGACAATTTAATTAAAATGGCAAAATTTTAGTAAATTTTCGCAGTTTAGAAATCTGCTTAGTAAACGATTCTTTCTTCTTGTCTGAAATACTCAAGGTAATTGCTCTTTCCTCCTAATGCACTCTTAAGTCTGAAGCTGCTTGCTGAATTATCGGCTTCCTTATCCTTCTTATTATACATGAAGGTCTCAAAACTTTAGAAATATAGTCCTGCATCATAATTCTCGCTTGTGTTCACTATTGAGTAAAAACATACTAAAATTAGAAAGAGTAGAAGTACATCTCATCGATGAGTAAAATTTTAATTAAAATTCTGGCAGGCTCAAAGTTAGGTACTACCTAGGCCATCATGGGATTATTTACATCTACTATATAACCGTTCTTTCGATCGAAGAGCACTATGATGCTTGGGTAAGATGTTTGCATGCCTATCATGAACTTTCCACTTTTGATTTTACTTGGTAACTATATGTCTAAATCTTTAACCTCAAAAATTATGTCATCTTAATTCTCAGCTTGTCTATGTAATGAAGTTCTTCTTTTTAAAGAACTTAATGCTTCTTGTTTACTTATTGAAGAGAATGAAATCCTCGTCTCTGTTATTTGACAAGAATCTGATGAATTTGTCTGTTATGTCGAGTTAAAAGGAAAAAGCTGAACAATAATAAGAGTTTGTAATCCTCTATTACAACTTTGGATAACTTTCTATTCTTTATAGCCACAAGCTCAAGTTAAGGCTGTTTGTCTTTTGGTACATTATAAAGTGAGTGTTCATATCGTACCAGTCTGTCACTAGACTCTTTATCTTGCCTGGGATATCATACTGCACTATTAGCTTCCACTCATTCTTCTCATTAGGAATAATATTTAAAGAAGCTCGTACTCCAAAACTTGAAAAGTTTTCAAGAAGATTACATTTATATCTTAAATTATTATTTAGTAGCATATTATAGGATAGTTGACTCCTCGCTTCTTTGGTTTCTGACTATTTTCCTCACTTTAGAATCGAAGCTAATAACTGGTTACCATTCATCAAAATGATAAAATTTAATGATCAATTATTCAAGTTTGTTGTCTCTAATATCTATGAAGGTGAGTAAGTTGTGAAAGCAAACTATGAAGTAAGTTCCTGCCAAAGTCATAGACTGAAACTACTTGTAAAAGTTTGCGATGTGTTGCATCCTGTAAATCAGCCAAGCTTCCTCTCTGTAGAATCTAGTGTCAGCAATGTCGAATCCCACTCTAGATTTGTACTTGAAGCTAAGATGTATCTCTTTGAGAATTGGGCAGTCTTTTTTCTTTAAAAAATTCAACGATTGTGAGCTTCAAATTTCTTGCTCTCCTCCTCATCAAAGTACTTGAATACTAAAGAGAATAGTTTTAAAATCTATAGAACTATCTCATAAGGGGTTATGGTAACTTCCTCGAACGTCATGTATTTTTCAAGCCCCCTGCTAGATCCAGTTTCTGATCTGATCCTAATCAATTTCTGCCAGTCATCTAAGTTCTCAGGGAGCGTCTTATCAATAGTTGAACTGCAGATTGAGAAGTTGTAGTATATGTCAGACTGCTTGCTTTCCCTCAAACTCACGCCATACATGTCATCATCTTTATCTATGAAGCATTTGAAATCTATCACTGGATAAAATAATTTGATCGTTTGGGAAGGCTCTGAGCTCAGTTTCAATGAGAAAGAAGAATTAGCAGTCCTGTCTCAGAACATCCAATTTCTGCGCAGATATTTAGTTGTCTTGTAGTTCCACCATGCAAATTATGTAGCCTTCAGCCAAGGATTTGCATTTTCTACAAAGCCATGGATTCTGTATTGAGGTGGAACTTGTAATGTAAATAAGGTTTATATGTTGTGAGGATATATTTACTAGGGTTTATCTCCACAAGATTTAAGGGCTTTTTAGAAATTTAAGTCTCAACATTATTTTGTGAGATTGGCGGCAGTTATAACTTCTTCGGGCTTTTACTTTGCTCGAAAGAGGCACCCATCTAATAGTTAAGGCTCAGGGCTTCAATTTAAGCCGCAATTACCATATCGGGGTAGCTGACATACACAATGCCGTTAGCATATCCAATGTGCGATACTAATACAAGTTTTTTATTGAGAGCTCATTAATGTTAATATTTAATAGGGCAAGCGTTAATCAATCCCTTTTTAATTAAGGGATGAGAATAAGTTGAGATTAAGCGTGTAAACAGCAAATGAGTCACAGAATTAATATGGCTTACTTTTGGAACCAGGCCTGGATGAGAAATCTTCCACTCTTTTAACAGTAATTACGCGTTGAAGCTTTTTGCTGTCTTTTTCAGGCACGTAAGAGAATTCCACAACGTATATGGTCTCCTTACTCTTCAAATTTTCAAGGCTGTCAACTTGGAACACCACAGCATCTTTGAAGTTGTTCTTAAAATTAAAATTAAGTCTATTTGTTGTTCAAAGCAATTGGTTTTACTATATCAAGGTTGTTTGTAGCTTTCGAATTTCTTACACTTAAGTCTAAACTCCTTTATCAACAAATAATAATAAATTTCATAATGACTATTCTATATGATATCAACTTGCCCTCTATGTCCCAAATTTGGAGGAGGTAGTTAGCGTTTTCGTAGTATTACTTAAGTCGCTCATTAAATTAAAACATCCACTATCTTCACAAGGATTGGGATCTGAGTGTGCTGTGCGTTGTAGTAAGCAAAGCTCTCCACCTTCAGCAACTCATAAAAACTAATCTCATCATCTATGCTGTAAAACTCTAAGAGTAATGTTAAGAGCAAATAGTTCACATTGCCACTCACAGATCATATTTGTGATTGCGAGCACAGCCGTTATTCGAAGATTTCATAATTCTGTACTTACTGTCCATTTCGACTGTCTGCGAGACGTGAAGCAAAAATTGCTTAGGATTCGCATTCATCAAAACTAAGCAAATTTATTAACTCTTTATTATTGATAATTGGGATTCTGCTGGTTCTGCTTGATTTTTTAGATGACTGAGGCGCTGAGATTAGGGTTTGAAGACACTGAATAATTTTGGAGCATTGAGTAGTCGCTGTTCTCTTAGAAGAGCTAATTTTGGTAAGGAGATCCCGAATAGGGTCCCACCTTTGTACTCTGATATTCTTAAATTTAAACTCAAATGAACAATATTTTTTAAAATTAAAAAGATTTTATCCTCTCTTTTTCAATACTCGAAGTAAATATATGTATATTTCTTCTTTTATGCATATTTATTTAGCAGTTATTAATTTTTAATTTAATTAGCTATATGTGCTACATTAATGGAAAATAAATACTGATATAGTGCACTTTTTTCGTAAATTGATGGTAAATTTGCAATATTTACCGAGTTGCATTAAAATTGGAATTAAATTTATTTAGATTCATACCCTTTGGCCAGGATATAATAAGCCTAATATCTAAATTAAATACTATGGCTGCTTACAAAATAATAGGGAAATTATATTTCATTTTTATGTCTACAAATAAGATGTGATTCAATTAAAGAAAAGATTTAAATGCACTATTTTAATAAGGAGTAATAATATCACTGAAGCAAGAACGATTTAAAAAATTTTATTTTTTATTAAAAAATAATATCACCAACTCTTTTTATAAAACTTTAAAATTGAATAAAATTCTTCTTATTCATAGGAAAAATTGATTCTTAATAAATAGTGATTCATCATTAAGTAGCCTAATAAAATGAAGAAAAGAAAATACGTATCCCAAAAAATCCTCTTAAAATCTTTCAAGAAGTGCAATATAATAATTTGGGGTCATTAATTCTTAAATGTATAATGACTTTATACTTCTTTAATCTAAACTCCAAAGATTAATTTTTTAGATACATCATCATAATGGGCAACAAGACCACCACTCCTATTGTT
This sequence comes from Tetmemena sp. SeJ-2015, assembly GCA_027382625.1. Taxonomy (NCBI): domain Eukaryota; phylum Ciliophora; class Spirotrichea; order Sporadotrichida; family Oxytrichidae; genus Tetmemena; species Tetmemena sp. SeJ-2015. Next base: position 13,845 of record JAJKFJ010022780.1, on the reverse strand, counting down.
ACAGTAAGTTATTCTCAGTCAGGCACTAATGTTTACTCTCATTTTTCATTCGCAAGTTATGAGAACTTCCAATCAAACTCTAATACAATCGCTAACTTTGTATCTTTAGTCTGAGTACATTGCTGACTCTCAATTCTACTATGGACAGAAGGACGCCGCCACTAAGCAAGCTGAGGGCGGATGCGGATCTGGATGCGGCTCCGGCTGTGGCGGTGGCATGAAACAAAAGGCCGGTGGATGCGGTTCAGGCTGTGGCTCTGGCTGCGGTGGCGGTATGAGATAGAACGCAAGCGGTTGCGGCTCCGGCTGTGGCTCTGGATGCGGAGGCGGTATGAGACAAAACGCTGGTGGCTGCGGCTCTGGATGCGGCTCAGGCTGCGGTGGTGGTGTCTAGGCTTGATCAATACGAATGAGATGAGCTGTTTTCTAAGACTCTCAGAACATACTCTGCGTCCTTATCTTAATATGGAATCAGAAAAACCTCAATATCAAAATATTTCAAAAAGTTAGATCCAAGTTAACTTACTCCAATATGTAAATTTCTCGTCAAATTATTCAAGATTCATGAAATTCAAAAGCAAGTGAGCCAGGATTAAATTCTATGTTAATTGGAACTCCTCTTTGGTAGCCATATTTTTAAACAGTCTCATCATCTCTCTCGCCTCTAGAATTTTATTTTTGATTTTACATCCAACTAAGGCTTTCTACATCAAATTTCCCCAAGGAGTAGTCCAAAAGTCTTTCCATGGCTTCTTGAGCTCCAAATTTCTGAAACCTCTCATCAGTCAGCTCCTCTAAATCTTTCAAGCCAAATCCAGGGTAGACTCTCTGAATCATCCAAGACTCGAAATCTATATCATCCTCTACACTCCAGTTAATCAATTCTATATATAGCATTAAATTTTAAGTAGCTATGAGGAAGGATAGTCGGGCCTCCATTAATTTTAAGCAGATCTATTTCTCTGTAGTGGTTATTGTACCCAACTTCTTCTTTAATCAGTTTCCTGATCTCCCTCCTCATTCTAATGAAATTTGACCTCTCAAAGTACATTTTTGCGCTTGCTTTATTCTCTCTTATTTAAACTTCTTTCTTTAGCATATCTAGATATCTCTGCTTCTCGACTTTATAAATTTCATATTGCTGCTTTGACATAGGATAACTCTCAGCATACAGCCTCATGTGGCATGAATAAGGGTGAGGCGGCTGGCCCCAGTCCCTGACATAGTAATAGGCACCATCTGAGTGTAAATTTGCAACCATTATGTAGTTGAGGACCTCAGGAGGATTTTCAGATTCACTCTTAACAAAGAAACCATTGACTCTGTCTCTGAGACACTAGAACAAAGTTACATTAGCCAGTTTTAAATAGACTATTATGTGCATATCCGAATGAAGATTTAATTTTCTGACGTCTACCAAAGAATGAGAGAAAATTTCAGGAAGGAATCTGTCTTCAAAGCTTTCCCATACCAGAGGGTCGGGCTAATGCTTGAACACGCTTTCATAAAATGCCAAAGTATAGTGAAAACATATAAACCTTTTTATAAAAGTGTCTGTGTATTACTGGTCATATCTTTGCCCATCCGCTGTAGTTCCCATAGTGGGAAGATGTCGAAGAACTTTCCCAAAAATAGAGCAAGTGTCTTCTCGATACCGCTTAGTGCAATGAGTCTGATGAAGATGCCATACATAGTCTACTTGCTCACTTGGAGTCACTTCCTTATTACTTATTGAAGCTAAGAGCAGAAAGTAAAATTAAAAGTTACCTTAGAAAGCATCTGTACTCTTTAAGATATCTACTAGCTTCTTAGTCTGTTTAGGAGTATACAGTTTTTAGTTTTGTTCTAAATGCTTCAGAGAAGACTATATTGTTCACTGCTTCCAATCTCTCTAAGATTTATTCATCAGTCAGACTTGTTCTCCTTAAAGTGCTTTCGAAATTAAGACTGGGAATATCTAAATCCAAAGACAAAATAAGATATAATAGTTTCAAATCCTCTGAGGAATTTCGTTCAAACTTTTCCCAAAGTTATTGATTAGATATCTTTAGGTTAGTTTAAGCACTGCTGAACTTGTCTCTTCTCAGTGTTTGCAGCTCTCCGACTATTTCTGAAACTAGTTCTTCTGTCAGTTTCTCAGCATGAGAGTTCACTATATCTTTAACAGATCCAATCTGTGCTAGAGAATTAAAAATAACATCCAATTCTTATCTTCAAAGACTGTTTAAGCTATTTAGTGTGCTCTTAAATAATTTAACTTAAATTTGGTTAAATCTCTCTCAGTACACTTTTACTTGATACTGCTTCTTTGTTTTAAACTCAAACACTAAAGTATACACAAGTATTTTTTACTTACAACACTTGAGAGAGGACTGTGATATGTTAAAGTCTTTCCTTTATTCTTCTATGTTTTAGTAGCGGGGCCATAGATTCGCGAAACTAACAAGTGGCTAGCTTTCATCACACCTCTCGTAGTATTCTAGCTATTCTGTCATCTCCTAGTAGTCTTTGAATCTTTGCTCTTAGTCCATATCTGGTGAGTACTTATCCATCCATCCACCTATCATCTGCTCGCAAAATTATATCGTTACTTAATTTAGTATAGGCTATTTAATTCCTAGTAATGGACTGTGTAGAGCAGAAGCAAGTCAAAAGCTCTCTCTAGATAAGGGGGACAGGGGTAGGGACATATGTAGTAGGTCTATCCTTCATGCATAAAGATGAATGGCTTGTCATGCATATCAATTATCAAGTCTACAAAAGATTCGCATGTAAGACTATATCAAACTTACATCTTTATTGTAGAATCCTTGCAAAGCAGATGAACAGATACTTCTTCAGCTCCAAAAAGGTTATATAGAATTAATTGATAAGGTGTAATTTCAAGTTATATCTGACATGGTGATGGTCAGATTTTCGGCTCTATCGTTTGTATTTTCTCGACAAAAGCGTTTTGCAATACTGAGGACTGGCTGCTTATTCAAGTTAAAGTCGAATTTCAAGATCTTGATCATCAATTCTCTCTTGCTTCTCTAAACTTCTGTAAGCAACACTCTATCGTAAGTTATAATGTTCCTGAGAATGGATTTTACCTCTTGGCCTGTTTCTGCTTTGATTAACTTTTGCCCATTATTCAGAAATATTTATTAAGCTAAGATAAATCTGACTGATGAATTACTCAGAAGCTCATAGTAAGCATAAAAATACAAAACCTTTAAATCAAATGAATCACTACTGGATTCACTTTAGTAATCAAATTAAGAGGAATCAGGAGAAGGTGGAACTGAAATCCTAAAGACCAGATCCCAAATTACCTGCTTTGAACTCCACAGTGTCAAGAAAGAATACTTTACATTTAAGTAAGTGAATGGATTTGATTTTAAGTCAAGGGGGAACAGGTGATAGTCACTATTAAATCTTCCCTCCACATCGAAGTCTCCTGCTCCCAGGTCTACTAGTCTCTCCATAACTTCTTAAGCACCTAGCTCAGGATGCTTCTCACTATAATATACTCTAAAAATAATAGTCATTATTTAGATATTTATCTAATTATTATAACCTCAAGGTGGTCTCTGCGAGAAAAATCTTCGTAGAAACCATTGTAGATTATTGTGTAGAGTTCTACTCGGTCTATATCCGGAATTAGGGAATTTAAACTAGTTGCATTTGAGCTCAAAGATGATGACTTTATTTACAAATTACTCTTCATAAAAAATATAATGCTAAGTCATTCTCTATTTTCTAATCTCTTTTAAATTAATTTTTTTAATGACTGAGTGAGAGATCCTTGGAAAAGATCAAGCACATCATCATATAGTGGGTAGATGAAGGGGCTTCCATTTATGTCTAGAATTTCGAACTAAGACTAGTCGCTTCTAATCTTGGCCTGAGTTTTTATAGCCACCCTGATAGCTCTCCTATTTTGAGTATAGTGCCTTCTGCGTTCACTCATGAACTTTCTCTTCTTTATTTCCATAATTTCAGCCTATTCTCTGAATGCTTCTGCTACTGATCCTCTGTCCTGATAAAGATAAATAAGCGAAGTGAATCGTAGACTTGAAAATTAAGAATAATTATTCTTTTAAGTATTCGGCTCTTGTCAACAAGAATGATCTCAGGCTAAAAAGGTAAGGGGTGATAATTTTTAGTAATTAAATAGAAAAAGTTTAGGTTTGAATTAATTTATGACAACCCATAGGTTAATCACTGATCTCTACAGAGAATACAATTTAATATTAGATTTTTACTTACATCTCTGATAATTAAATTAAACTCCAATCAAAATTAGTTATAACCAGAATGAGCCAATTAGAGATGTTTATTGATTAAATTTTTTTTACATAGATTCTTAAGAATAGGGTTTTTATCTTATAACTACAACCCACAATCCAATTCACTTCATTGATTTTAGCAATTCTATTTAAGACTCTAGTTCAACTAATTGGAACTCTAATGTTTGATCTTTTGACTATCCATCTTCTCATAGTAAATATAGAGAGATAGAATTATTTAAACACCTCCACTCCTCATAGTCCTTAATCTTTGTCTAGAAGTCTCTTAATATCAAATTCATATTTATCTGGTCGGGGTGGCTCTCTTTGATCAAGTTCACGTACACTAGGTTGTCAATATTCACAGTTGAGTGCTCGAAGAAGTAGTGAGAGAATCTGAAATCACTTGCCTCCCATAGGTTCTCATCCGGCTCATATCCAAATAGATTCTATAAACAATTATTCTCTAATTCATATATTTTTTTGTATTAGAGAGGTGTAGAAGTCAAGTGTGTCTTGATAAAGGTTGCCAAATTTTTATCCGTCTTCTTTTCCTCCCATGGCAGGAAGGTGGTCCATCATCTTTCCTAGTACTCTGATGCAGTCTTCCCTGTATTTCTTGGTGGAGTGAGTCTGGTGATGGTGCCACACGTGATCTACTTACTCGCTTGGAGAGATCATCCCCTTCGCTAGACTGCACATCAGCAGGAACAAAAAATTAAAAACGAAGAGTTAAGAACTTCTTGTACTCTTGAATGTAGTACTAGATGATCTCTTAGGATAAATTCAGTTTTGCTTGCAAGCTCTTGCAGAAGGTATCACTAAACTGCAGAGAATTTACTCTCTCTAATTTGAATAATAAAGCTTTATCAATATTTGTATTTGGCTTGGATCTCTTCTTAAGATAGATTGGTATTCAGGAATTGATGAGGCTTATTTTTCTGTTCTTGGATCCTTAAGGCTTCATGCACTTTTGCCTCATCGATTAGTAAACTATTAAGATTGTTCCTCTTTGCAAGTTTAACTAGAATCTCTTCGATTAAATCGTGAACAAAGTCGTGCTTCAAATTTTAAAAGCAGCAACAAGCTTTATAAATAATGTGTAGAGTGCTAGGAAAACTGGTTTCCACTTTTGCTGCTCTTGATATGCTTCTTACATCGCTCTTTCACAAAGTCTTAGAGCCATTTTCGATCCTCCGCACTCAAATGGAGAAGGTGGTGCTGCTTCAACTACTTGTAGCCGTGCTCTCCTACTTCAGCTGCCCAGAGATTCCTAAAAGGCACTAGCAGTGAGCTATGGTCTCATTAGATAAAAATCATCAAATTCATATTGACATGAAAATGGTTCTTGAGCGAATCGATTAGGGATTGGAAGTCCTTGTTCTCTTAGTCATCGTCGTCACCACTTCCATATTTGTCAAGCCAATATTTCCCATTCTTAGTGGTATCAAACTAGCTAGCAGTGATATCGATGCTTACTCCATCAGTAAGTTTTAAGAAGAGATACATACTTAAATACTGCCTCAAATACTAATCACGTATAAGTTTAGAATTTAAAGATTGAAGACATCGGAGCAAAACTTCCTGTAGTGTTCTGTGTAGAGGATCAGAAGATCATGAGCCTTAGCGAGGTATGGTGGGCAGGGGAAGGGACACCTGTAGTAAAAGGTATTCGTCTTTTCGATTTTGCCGTTGAAATGCTTTGAGGAGCTAGTCGGTCCTTAGTACTGATATTAGTTAAAACCAGTTGTGAGGGATGAAGTGGGAGAGAGTACTTGCTTAGCTGAGTAGGAAAAGATCTCAATAAAGTTAAGAAACAAGCACAAATTCTCAATATACTCTTATTGTTGCTAATAAAGAAACAAGTATTTCTTGAGCTCAAGTATGACAATATCCGCAGTAGAGATGTTCAAGTTATCCCCCAGATCGTTGGTGTTCTCTCTCGCGAATCTCTTTGCAATTGTAAGCATGGGTTTCTTGTTGATGTTCAAGTCGTATTATATAATGAATGCAAGCAGTGAGCGCTCTATGTGCTAAGGGACCATGGGGTCAAACCTCGGGGGCATAGACTTCCTAGGTATGACTTAGTTTATGAAGTGACTATCACCATCTTATTTGCAACACAAACTGCCCATTATTTTACGCACAATAAAAATACTAACTCCTTAATCAACTTATTTCAAAGATATGATTTTGTTGTTCACACAATCAATCAATTAATTCTAAAGCGGTGAATTGCTATTGACTCACACCAAGCTTTGTAGGAGTAGGGAGTATTTTAAGTTTTAAGATCCACACCGTTTAATTTTACTTTATTATCCCTTCCTTCTGTGGGTATATTTGGGTTTATGAGATATGTGGATATAGATTAAGCTGGAAATATCTGGGTTGGGGATTCTTGAATATTATTGGCAGTTGCTTGATCTGACTCTTATTTAAAGAGAAGCGTTCCCTCCAATTTATAAATCAATTTCTAAACAACTAACTTACCAAATCACATCACAAACATGTCCACTGCCGCTAAGCAAAACAGATCCACCTCTAGAGTCTCCAAGAAGAAGACTGCCGCCCCCAAGGAAGGCGCTGCACATATAAATAAGAATAACGTAGATTAATACAATTAGAGCCACCCTCGTTCTCTACGCAAAGAGATTCGAAGATCTCCCCATCATCCACATGAAGTATAGAAGACTCTCTCTTAAATTTGAGGATCTACCCTCAGACTTTACAATGGTCAGAGACAGTTCAACGCTAACGTGTTCTACAGCAGCTCATGGGCTCTCTTCTCTACTGACAAGAGATCAGTCACCCAGGAGATTAACAACCAAGACGCCGTCAGCGACACCACCCCCTTCTCCTTCTCAAGCAAGTGCTCTCTAATTTGAGAAGAATGAGATCTCCATTCTCCAGAACCTGAAGCCATTGAAATGAAATTCAAAGGACGCTTCAGGCCAAGTGTTCTTCTAAATCAGAACTGGCGAGGTTGTTAGAATCAGATCAGCCACTTACTTGCATTCGTAAGCATCACATCATCATTACAATTTGATTTGAGATTTTGAGAAGGCGCTGCCAAGAAGTCCGACAAGGGTCACAAGGTAAGACATATCTTTAAGCATGCAGTTAGAGTTTAACCTTCTTTCTCTATAGTACGAATATGTCGAGTTGGCCAAGGCATCTCTCACCTCCGCTCAACCCCAGCACTTCTACGCTGTTGTCATTGATGCAACTTTCCCCTACAAGACCAACCAGGAGAGATACATCTGCTCTCTTAAGATCGTTGACCCCACCCTCTACCTCAAGCAGCAGAAGGGTGCTGGTGATGCCAGTGACTACGCCACCCTCTCTACATTTTCCTCATCCACAGAGCTGGAGACATCATCAGAGTTCACAGAGCTACCCTCCCATACGAATCCCCAATAAAGTTATTTCAAGCAAGCACGCCACCATTGAGAAGAACGACTATTAAATAGCGATAGAGAGAGAGAACCTGAGAAAGTGGGCCAACCAATACTTCTCCTCATACTCAGTCATCTCCAGCGACATGTACACCGCCCTCAACAAGGCTCAAGCCCAGAAGGGAGACTTCGATGTCGTCGCTAAGATCCTCCAGGTCCACGAGCTCGACGAATACACCAACGAGCTCAAGCTCAAGGACTCTAGTATCTTTAAAGTGTTCTACACTCTCTCCCTCAAGCTCAAGTTCCCCCATGTCAGAACTGGCAAGCATACCGAGATAATGATGTTTAATGAGATCAGCCACTTATGATGAGACCTCCACCCAAATAAGTCATTTACTATATAATGAATAGCATTTCCCAAAAGAAGGTTCTTATCCTCTCCCATTACTCCAACATCATCACTTTCATCCAAAGTTCCAAGCTCGCCAAGGAGCTCAGAGCCAAGATCCAAGATGATCACTCCGTCGAGGTCGCCTCTCTCAAGAAGAACGTCAGCCTCAACGCCGTCGTCCTCACCGAGGTCGACAAGAAGCACGCTGCTCTCCCCTCCACCTCCCTCTAGGACCTCTTCCATCACGCCGACTCCGAAAAGAGCTCCAGGCCCAGGACACCTTCAGAACTCAGTTCTACGTGACCAAGATCGAGCCCTCCGACGTCAAGGAATGGGTTAAGGGCTACGACCGCAAGACCAAGAAGTCCAGCTCCCTCAAGGGTGCCTCCGGCAAGGGCGACAACATCTTCCAGGTGCAGTTCTTGGTGAAGGATGCCTCCACCCAGCTCAACAACAACACCTACAGAGTGCTCCTCTACACCCAGGACGGCTGGTGCCAACTTCTTCAACGTGAAGGCCGACAACCTCCACAAGAACGCCGACGCCAGAAAGAAGCTCGAGGACTCCGCTGAGCTCCTAACCAAGTTCAACTCCTACGTTGACGCCGTGGTCGAGAGAAGAAACGGATTCTACCTCATCAAGGACACCAAGCTCATCTACTGAGCGCCCGCAAAAACAGCGAGCGCAAGGTGAGGAACCAAAACGCTTGCAATAAAGTTTTGATAGGCTGGGCACTCACTTCAAAAAGAAGATAAAAATATTTATGCGTCTCATAAAATTAATTGTGTGGACTTTAGTTGCTGGCCTAAGTAATCTATAATGATTTTCTAAAAATTAAATAAACTTAAGGACTTAAGTTTCTCTAAAAATTAAAAACACCCCTCCACAGTCTCTCTTCCCTCACTTCCTCATAATCTCTTTATCTTACTAAATTATAGTATGAACACTCTCCCTTATAAACACTAAATCGTGATTTTTTAAATTTAAGAATTAATTTATTCGGGGTATTAGAAATTCTAATCTTTAAATAACCAAAATTATAAAAATAAACAATTTTAATTTTCAAAATTTTAAAATTACTTTATTTTTCCAATTTTAAAATTTTTTTCATTTTTTATTCTTTTTTTTTTCAAAAAATTTTTAAAGATAAGTTTTTAAATTTCTGTTGTTGTTATATTGAAGGCGAACGAAGTGACAGATTGTGATAGTAAAGAGTGAGCATGATGTTTATAATTATTAAGTGCAAGCTAAAGCACTAAAGCAGCAACTTTAATTTACTACTAATCATCTCCCTACTCTCGCTCAGCCCCCTCACTCCACTCAATTTCAAATATTAAAACCATCAACAGTACTATATCACTCAAATGCAATCAAGAAATTGATTAAAACATCAACAAATAAGTGGCTAAGTTTGACTTATATTTATAGAATATAGTTTTTCTTCCCTATAATAAATGACTTGTTATTTATGTATTAAGTGAATAGCAGTTAGTTTAGTTTTAATTTGAAATCCGGCGATAATTAATTAAATGACTGCTCGTTCAGTTTCGAATCACCAAACTTTACTAAACGCTTAGGGGATTGACTTCACTCCTTCCAGCTCTGAAAATGTCTCCGCCAATGTTCACCAACTCATACTCTCTAACAAACAACAATCACCTCAATCAATATACAACTATAGCACTTCACATTAATTTCATCTTCATTAATCATTCGTACACAGCAAACTGTTCACATTAGCAACGTGCATGATAGCTGTAGCGTACTTTGTAGACGTTTTCGTAGGCATGCTGCTCATATATGCAGACTACGATAACGATGGCCCGATCCCTTTTCAGAGAAGTGAGGACTCCTACTAGTTGACAGATAGGCCCTACGACATAATTGAAATTGCACTCCTCATGATTAGCATTATAAATGGAGTACTAGAGATCTCCCTAACTTGGAAGGACGCAAATCCTCATCATTAAATTATCAATAGATTCAATAAGATCATATCCTCGTGTATGTATAGATATTCACTAAATTTTAGTAGAGTTCAAGCCATCTAACATTGAAAGACTCAGGACTCGACTTCGTGTTGATTTTACTGCAGGCGGGGCTGTTTGTGCTGGACATCTTTTGCACCAATCCAATTTTGGTGGGGTTCCTGCGTTTGCGCTGCGTCCTTCGCCTTCCCTTCCTGATATTCATCATTTCCTAGCACTGCTAGAAAAAGGTAAGGCCTTGTGCTACTTCTATCACTATCACCGATTTATGAAACTTTGAATCTATGAATCTCACTATGAATAAGTTCGTACTTATTTCAAGTAAGATAATAGCAAACTAGTTGAGAAAGCTAACGCTTTTAGTCCCAGCTTATGAAAACTTAGTTGCTCTCTTATAATATTGGATTTCATGAATAAGGAATTAACATTACACCCCTATAGAGCGTGGTGAAACCCTTGGAGCTACCCCGTACCAATTTTAAAACGTACAAAGAGAAAGTGATGCACATAATCAGCGGGTACTATGACAGGCTTGACCACCCTCAAGAGCTAAGTTGGTGCTTGCACGTGATAAGAAACGATTATCTTCAAATTTCAAATAGCCTGCTCTCAGGACAGGTCCAGGAGAGCAACCGTCGCTTTTCAAAAACTCAGAAAGCAATCCAATATGAAAACGACTCTCTCGAATCTGGAGTGCTCAACAGCTGGGTCACCAATATCATCAACCATAACTTCAATAGATAGAAATTGATATGTTCACCTGTTATAGTAAATTCAATAGCAGCTCGTAGATTCTCATGAATAACGTGATGATGACTGACCATAGAAGCCATCGATAATCAGTCAATGAATACCCGCCGTTAAAAGACATTATGCAATTCGAAACTCAAATCAATAGTAACAACTTCGACGCTTTTGAGTTGCACCAAGTTACAAAGAAGAATTCACTCTACTTTATGCTGCAATACATCTACCAACGCTATGACTTAGGCGAGCAGTTGCATTTCGATGCTACAAAGTACCAGTTGCTTAGCATGAAACTGCAATCAGCTTACCGAGACAACCCTTATCACAATGCAGTGCACGCAGCAGATGTAGTCCAGTATACCTACTATTACTTTAGCTCTGGTGGTGCTTAGGAGATAATCAAGCCTACTTCTTCTGATATCGCAGCAGTATGCCTCGCCTCAGCTGGTCACGACGTTGACCACCCAGGCCACAACAATCTCTTCGAAATTAAAACTAAGGCGAAGATAGCCACACTCTATAACGACTAGTCTGTCTTAGAAAATCACCATGCGGCCACTTTCTTCTTCCTTGTGGAAGATGAGCAATGCAATATTTTCGATAAATTCACAACCCAAGAGTACAATCAATTCAGGAAGATCATAGTCGATAGCATCCTCTTCACTTTAATTTTAAGCTGACTTTATATTCTTCACATTTTCATTTTTCACTGATATGACAAAGCACTTCGGCTTCATGGCAGAGTTGAAAGCCCTTCCTTCAAAAGAAGATTTCGATCCATCAGGTAAGCACAAGCCAGAAATGCTCAAGGCTTTGGTGCATGCAGCTGATGTTGGAAACCCAAGCAGACCCTTCGATATCTGCAAGACTTGGGCCTTGAAAATTGTAAGTGAGTTCTTCTCTCAAGGAGACAAGGAAAAAGCCCTTGGTCTGGAAGTGTCTATGAATTGCGATAGAAAGACAGTCAACTTCGCTCAGATGCAAATCGGATTCGTAGATTTCGTAGTCTATCCATTCTTATCAACTCATATCAGTTATAATTCACACTCTTATAAAATAATTCTTCGACGCTTTGACTAAGATAATGCCAGAGATGCAGTTCACACTAGATCAGATGAAAGCAAATAAAGAAGAGTGGGCAAGAGTGAAAGACCACTATGAAAAGGAAAAGACTGAGCATGGAAATGACAAAATCTGAGTAAGAATGACAGAAACACTCTCCCCAAAATGAGGTAGTGTTAAGACTTATATTACTGATAAGATAAGAGAAACAACAAAATAAGAAGCTATATTTATTGGTCGGTTTAAATGAAATCTTAGAAAACAAGAATTAAGAGAATTAAAAGAGACTCTCAGTTGAGAGCAGCATTCCGATCACATTGCTTGTTGGCGCAGAGCTGAACAGAAAGAGCGTTTGAAATCTATTGTAAATATTAAATTTATATACTCCAGTAGCATCATCATCATTATTATTATTAAGGATATTGATATTAAGTTTAGAGAAATCAAACGCTCCCTTGTCGTAGTTCTACTTCATTAAGCTCTCTTCTTCTTTTTACTCCTTCCTAAAAGAGAATTCTCTTTGCTTTCTGAGATAAAGTTACCCGTTTAATACCAATTGACTAGTGTTTGAAAATTAAAGTAGTGCATGCTTGCAATCTCAAGCACTTATTCTTATTAGGTTTCAGTATGCCTCGACCATATTTTGGAGGCCCTTTTCCTTGATAAAGTCTTGCATATAATCGTCATCAAATATCACTCTGATCTGAAGAGAGCAACTAGGGCAAGTCGCAATGTCCAATCCACCCATTATCTGCTACTGTATAAAGTGTGAGAAGGATCCATTAAAGCAAATAAGAGAGAAATTTGTCAAAATGAATTGACCAGAAACTTACAATCTGAATCTGGAATTTGTCACCACAGGGACAGGGATAGTAAAACTTTCCCTCCTCTTCGTCAAAGTCCATGTCATCTATTTCTATCTCATCATAGATGTTCTCCACTTCCACATCTGACGCCTTGCTAGTCTTTTCCTCCATGATAATAAAAACTTTACAGAACAATTAATTTACTCTATCTAGCAAACTACTTTCCTTTATATTGTTGCCTCAGATTCAGGAAACTGAGAAATAAGTTCTCTAATAATTGCAGTGATGAAAGATTTATGGGGATCTGAGTACTATATATTATTAATAAATTATAAGAGAAGATGTGGCCGTGAATAGTGAAGAGCATTTTCCCATCAAGGGTAAGAAATTTAAGTTTTCTATCTCTATTCATTCTTAATGATGCATAAACAGGTGTCTGAGTTCTAACTCTGATCTTAACCTCAATCCGACTCTGAAATTTCTAACTTCCTATCTTTCAATTTATATTGCAAGTGAGCTAACTTTGTTCTAGTTTGACTTGTTCCCATGAGTTTAAACCTTGGCGCTACTTTCACTTTCAAATTCGAGCCATAAGAAGGAGCAATCTATATACATGACCCGAGAGCTTACCAGTACCTCCTAATACACCTATGATGACAAATGCGGCTAAGCCTACCAATTTTCCCCAAAGCAGTGAGACTGTTGTTGAAGAAAGCACCCTCTGCACTTCTTCAGCTCTCGCGTTGACTTTTGATTCTCCCTTTCCAAGAGTCGACTGCAAGAAGTTTGCTATGAACTACACTCAGTTCAATATAGCGAGCGCTTGTAATAACTGCTCATTTTTCCTTAATACCAAACGATTAAATCTCACTCTATCTTTATGAAAGGAGCAAGGTGCGAGAGGTAAAAAGATTAATTGATATTATTTTAAAAATACAAAATGTACTAGGCCTACAGTGATCCGCAGAATAGGCAAAAACAAAACTTGGGCTCATCGGTACGGCACCTATTTCAAATTCATTGACATACGATGAAGCTTTCTATGAAACTATAATTTGATAATCTGTAGAGAGTGAGTGGGTTGACGCCCTTGGGGTCAAGAATGACAAGGGATAACACATCGGAAGGGTAGAGAAATTCCCCAAATTTATCAAACATTCAAATGAAGGGGTAAAAAAATCA
>JAJKFJ010022779.1:0-35972 GCA_027382625.1 Tetmemena sp. SeJ-2015 | reverse complement strand
ATCAAGTCTGGATACAACTTTGACATTCGGTATGTCTGAGTTCTAGTCTTGATCACTTGAATTTGTTGGATGCATCCCTCTATTTATCTTTCCCACTTGACTTGTCGTAAACTCCCTCATTCTACAGACACTTGTAAGAGATGACTATCGAGGCAGAACTTTGCAACGCCATGTTGGTTGTGTTTGACATGTTCCGACACCCCCATCGGGACAAACCCATTTCAGGGATTGCTCTGGACTGCTGTATGTTCGAAATGACTTGCAACTTTGAAAGTGACTTGTAAATGCTCCCAACTTTCGCGTGCTGATCCACTGACTTTCCCCAACTCCCCACGAATTTCCCAATTTGGTTGTCGACTCTAAGTTGCAACTTGGACACCGACTTGCAAAGGGCCCCTCGTAGTGGAGTTGATTTTGACACCGACATTAAATTTACTTGAGTATGTCAAAGTCAGACCTTTAAAGGGGGTTGTTCACACAGCCCTTGAAACTTGGACTTTCATTTGAAAATGCTCTACGCAAGAAACAGTTTTTTGGCCTGATTTTACAGCTCGAATTTTTGCACCTAAATCTCACTCGTAAATGTGAGGTCTGCTTACAACCATTTTGAAATTTGGACCAAAATTTGCAGAGATTTTACAATTGTAAAATGTGTTTGAACTGAGAGTGCATTTCAAAGACCAAGTTTGAACTGTCCCGATTTCAACCCCTTGTATATAATGATGACAAAGTAACTTGCTCCACTGACAAGGTCAATCTGTACCTCGTGTTCAAAGTTGAACAACATTCGTTGAAAGGGTTTCAACAGAGCAACTCAAACATAGACAATACTAAGTTGGAAGTTGATAGCCAAAGTCATGACTGTGTAAAAGTGTGCTCTATAAATGTATGTATAAAGTTGGGATGTTTAAACTGGTGTCATTTATACACTCTAAAATCTCAGACCAAGAATGTGCTCCAATGATCATATAAATATCAGCATGACAAATGACACCCAATTGAGAGAGTATAAATTGAAGTCGGTGAATGCAATAATAAAATGAAGGTAAAAAGTTGAGTGAAAATTAGTGTAAAATGAGGTAGTGATTTGAGAGTAGATAATTTAACATATGTAATTTGTAATGCAATGTAATTAGTTATGTAAATTTTAAAAGTCGATAATTAAAATGTATATAAGTCGGGTAATAACTTGCATGTGATTTAAGAGTCCCAATTACAAGGGGTCATTAAATTGATTTAAATTTATTGATTAATTCAAATATATATATTTAATTAATTGATTGTTGAATTAAATTAGTTTTTGGAAAATTTTTAACATTTTAATTCTAAAATTTCAAAATAAGCAACTAATCTAGTATACAGGAGATAACCAATGAGCATCTATGTACTTAATAAAGCCCAGTTGTCTAAAGTCAACTATATCAAATGTTTGATCAGTATGCTTATGAATCTCAGAAAACACCCACAGCTAATAACTCTTTCTCAAAGATAATACTAAATCTTCTCAACCAATTCAGAATCCTATAAATTAAACTCTCTTTTAAAATGAATAATTAAACTCTCAGTCACAAAAACAGAGAAGTTCCATGATATCACTCCATAAGAAAGGGTCTCCCATAAATACTTACAAAAAATCATAGGAGCCGAAGCAAGTTGAGAGCAGGCTTTTCACTCCAACTAAATCTGCACTTGGGAAGTATGGCTCTAGATATGCAGCCTTCAAAAATTAGACCTCAGAGTAGACTATAAATTAGGTAACCTAGACAATTATTACTATTTAAGCTTGATTTTGAAATTGTAAAAACTATGTTAAGAATGTTGCTAATAACGTAATGGGAATTAAAAACATAATAAATAGGTACATTAGGGAACTCATTCATTAAATATATAACTGTGGGCCTTAATACCAATAAGATATTAATAAACCGTATAATAATTAAAGGTATCTGTCATTATAACTTTCATCACATTACGAATTTTAGTAATGGATAATTTTTCTCTCGTACATCCCTTCGCCCACTTATTAAAATTCCAGTTTAATAATTTCCAAGCCACTCGGCACCCTAGGTGTTCAATAAACCTAAGATAAAGGAAAGTTAAAATTTAAAATTCTTGCTAAATATTTGCTTCTCTCCATATTTCTCAGAATAACATTCCTTATTTATATTTTTATTGGAACTCCATCTTATATTGCTCTTGAAATATTGAGATTTTAATGTTCTTGACTTGAACTATAAATATATATCTATAAAAAATTAGAAGCATATTTATTTACCTAGCTTGTAGTTCTCGTGCACGTCATGGATGGTGGGTGGGCCTGGAAATTATTAAAAAATTGAAAATTAATAAAGAGGGCCCAGAGGAATATAATGGAGAAAAAACCTCCATTTCTAATTTATTTAATCTGAAGAAAGTTATAATTAAAGATCTCTATATTTAAATTTTTCCTTACTAATCTGTTTTATAAATTTATTATTTACTCTCTGGGGTAATAGTTAATTCATTAAATCATTATTCATTAACTTTTTCAAAGTTGATAATATTTCTATAATTTCAAAAATCAAGCTTAAATTAGTAATAATATCTCTCCAATCGCTGGCAAGCCTAAAAACTTAAATTCATAAACAATCGTGCAAAGTAATTTCATTTCGAATGCTAAGATAAAAGCTTAGTAGGAATAAGATACGAAAAGGAATAGTATCTCAAAGTAATTAATATTAAAATAAAAAATTAATTCTGACCTTAACGATATTTAATTAATTGTTTAAGATATAAAGACACCTGTTAAAAAATTAAACCCTGCAAAAGAAAAATCAGTGCCCAAGACTTCAATCAACAGAAAAATAGTTTATGATGGAAATTAGCAGAAACAACCAAAAATATCATCTATTTCTCCTCATCAAGGAATTGGAAACTCATACTATACCAAATTGCAATAGACTTATAATAATAAGAAGACTTTAGCAAAGAGTTAGACTAATTCTAATCTCAACTCAGATTAAAAGCAAAGCTAGAGTGCTCTGAGTAACAAATTGATTAGTTACTAAACTTAATCTATGACGGCTCATCAATATTATGAGAACAAATACTTCAAGCCAACTAACACTTCTAGTGGTAACCATTCAAGACAAGATTCTTATATTTTGAGCAATATAATGGGTAGTTCAAACAAATCTCCAATTATAGGTAGCCTATAAACTCAAAGAGAAGAAATACAAAGATAGTATGATCAGTTAATCAATTAGAGAGAGACCATTTTGTAAAAGAATAAGTATACCACAAACACAGTAAGGGATAATGAAGAGATGAAAACTTCCAAGTTGATTCAATAAATTCATAAAGACTCTTAAATTAACAAATTGAGATCGACTACTAATGTCTCTCAAAATGCACACAAGATTCAGTACAAACAAGAAAAGCAATCACCTGGTAGAACTGCCCCTCTCATTGAAATATCCGGATTGACGGATTAATCTTCAACTTGCTCAGAAAAGAACAATTTGCATGATTTGGAGCAATTTAATAAGATAAACTTATAGAAACACAAACCTAAGATAGTCTATAAGTTCAATGATATTACCTATTGATTAATTTTTTATAAACTATCGATTTCAGATTTAAGAAGAATAAAAATGATGTAAAAAAGTTAAAGATATTTTACTATTATTATTTCAGTTAAAAAAATAAGGTAATATGGAAGTTAGGGCTCTAGTAAGTAATGCCTCCCATAAACTTTAAACGCATGGGGATAAAAAGAATGATATAATGGAGAGGAAGTTTTTTGGCCTACAAAATAATTTAAATTTTAGTTAAAATAAGAAAGCAGTTGATCAATCCTTATTTACGTAATTTGACAATGAGCATGTGTCAATGAGTTTAAAGCAAGCTAGAAAAATGTAGTCAATTGATATGGATAATGCAAATTACTAAATGAATATACAAATAGAGTCGTCGATTTCAAAGTATTAAAACTCTGTTAGAAATCAAAATCAAAAAGAAAATCTTTTGTAGCTTAGTTTATTTTATTTCGAAGCAGACTCATCCAGAAATAGTATAAATCCAAAAAATATCTCCAATTGAGATTATAGAGACTGATAAATTATCTTTAAGCAATTAATAGCCTGTTTACGAAAGTAGAAATCATTCACAGTAGCCAAGAGGATCCTACACCCTAACATAGACTAATTTACAACACGCTCAAAAAGAAAAAAGAAAAATGAACTATTCTATTAACGGAGCAGAAAATAATAATATGGCTAAAAAGTTTACGCTCCCAATAGTAGAGTCATTTAAAACAAGCAAAAGTATGATAAGCTTCATCATCTTCATTAAACCAAACTAAACTTCGCATAGACAATTATATTTTATTTTATGGAATAATTTATTATAAAGTTTTCGCACATTTTTTTAAATTTAAAAATTTATTTAAAATATCTAATTTAAATATATTTATCTTTATTTTAATCGGTAAAAGGTAGTTTTACGATAATATGAAGACGTTTACTCAAAATTTAGAATGTGATTTTTTGTAGTTAGAAATGAGTTAAATTGGTATATATTAAAATAATGGTTTAAGTAAAGATGTTGAAATCTTAATTTTATTGGTAATATGGATATAATGTTGAAGAGCATAAAATATTAAAGATCTTTTTTTAAATTTATATATTATTTTAAAGCTCATAATCAATAAATTCAGATATAATAAATAACAGCTAATTTTTTGCTTTAGTGTTCATATATCTTCATTAAAATAATGGAGAGGCAATATAAGAATACATCTCCATAGTTTCTTAATATAGTTGAGAATTAAATTAAAATCGGTGATTAATTAAAATAAATATGGGGATTGCAACTAGGTGACTTTTGAAATAGCTCGAGCAATCCCCTCTTCTGTATCTTTTTCGAAAGTAAATCTAAAAATTAAGATGAGTTCTTCTGTCATCATCATCTCAAAAGCACCCCTCAGTAGCGAGATATAATGTGCGCACTCGACTATATTTAAAATATTAAACGAATCAAAACTTGTGTTGCTTTTAACTTTTGCCCTAACGCTTCCACACAAAAGTTGGAAGGATTAAAAGTTTATAGAATTTTATGCGACTCTAATGGTTTAATAATTATTCAAATTGGACACACTTCAACTGTTACTATTTTTGTTCTATTATATATTTGATAACGAAATTAATTCTGTTTTTATTAAATTCTGAACTATAATGGAATTCAGATTTTTATAAGTTATAAATAAATTATACTTCTTCCAACTATTTTTTGATCTTTTGAATAAATATGATTATTTTATACTTGACTGTTTTGTTTTAATATGTATAAATAAAAAATATTATTGTTGTAGAAATTGGTCAAAAATGTGTATTTTTATGCGAAGTGAATATTTGTATTAATTTATGAACAATTGTGAATCAGCCAAATCATTTTCTATCCTCTTAATATTTAAGAGAAGACAATATCGATAAAACATAAGACAAAATGTTGGACTAGCTAATTCAGGTTAACAGACTCCATACAATTAACTCATAGATTTAATAAGAAAAGTCTGCCATCCCCTAACACTTTAATCTATAAAACGATTAACCAAATAGAATTGATAAAAGTGTTAATTAACTATTAAGGATTATATAATTTTAGAGTATATTTATCTTAAAAATTAAAAGCAATATTAAATTATTAACAATTTGTTCATAAATTTTAATAGTTACAAATTTTATTCTTTTGTTGCTTAAATTTAAATTAAACATAATTATAAACATTATGATATTTACTTATCCATAAAATCATATCCAAAATACAAGCTACTAATTTTGTAAGAAACTGACTTATAAAATATTTTGTGCTTAACCTGATTATGTTTTTTTCTTCAATATCGGAACAGGATTCTCAGAAAAATCAGATAGTCCCCTTGCTAAGTTTAATTATTGTTTTAGTAATCAGTACAACCAAAATTAAAACAGTCATACTAAAATCATTGAACTCACAAACATTAAAATTACTAGTCCAACTAAGAAAATAGAACTTGACTTAGAATAAATCACTAAGGTTGTCGCAGCAGATGGAAGTCTCAAACACAACTCCATACAATTTATTTAAATCAGCTGCATAAAATGGCCTTTCTGAAGTGCTTTCTCCACACTCTAATTTTATCTTCAATTTTTTAAAAATATAATTAAATAATACAGCATAATTTAAAACAATTTAAATTACTTTAACTAATTATTTTTTTTATTATGAACAGCTTAACGTTTTGTAAATAATAAATATATGCTAATAAAGTACTATATCTGAATTATAATACTGCAGATATTATTTCAAAATCAAAGGAAATAGCGATATCAATAAAGCTACTTTATCTTTTAAATATAATTTGCTATTAAAAGGGTAGGTATCATAGTTTTTTTTAATAAACTTAGCAATTTTTTTTATCTTTAGCGAGAAATTTATTTTTTTATTGCTTCATAGTAATTTTTTCTTTTGCAAATTAATATATTTTATATATTACCCTTTTAGAAGAGAAGCATATATGGCTGCTTGACTTGCTTTTGAGATTCAGCAATAGTAAAAATTAATATATATTTTGAGCAATTAAGATTTAAGAAAGGGGACAAAAAACACTCCTCAATTATAATTTATATAAAATGCTTTAATTATTTTTGGGAGAATGAAATTAATCCCGAAAGAGTTAATATGTTATTCTGAATCAATGTAAAAAATTGTTCTTAAATTTTGGTTTCTATAAATATTTTTATATTGGACAATATGTAAGAATATAATATAATATTTATATATTTTGATTTAAACTCTATTCAAGAAAACTAAAGTATACTTTTAGGTCCTAAAGGACTCGATAGAACTTAAAGAAGCAACTATTTATAAATTAGTAAATATCTAAATTATAAACAAATATTTTATATTGCTATACATGAACAGTCAACGATAGAAGAGATAAGTTACAAACAAGGACTATACCAATTCCCTCTTTTATGAAAACAATCACAATAAGAATGCCGCCTCTCAAAGCAGCTACATCAATAATCCTCAAATTAGCAAATAACTTACCTCATCATATGAGAACAGAGAAAATTAAAGCAAACATGACTCCTTTCATCAGTCCACTAAATTCTAAAATCAAAGCTCCTACATTTAAATTATTTAATATGTTTAAAGTATGGAAAAATTGAAACTTAAGAGGAGAAGAAGCCAGAATAGTTCTTAAGAATTAGAGCAATTACTTGGAGTGGTACCTCTTGACACTCAACACAATCTCAGAATAAATTTTAATAACGAGGCTACTGTTTAAAAACAAATGTTTTATTTATTCAAAGGACGGTAGTTGTGTAGAATAGATCCACAAAGCAGAGTATTGAGCTTACCCAAGCAGATCTTAAGCACCTTAACAAAGATTTATAGGGGTTATAATTCTCTATATTTGTTTTATAATTAATACTTTAATAATTTACTTTAGAAAAAGAGGGATAAAAAAGACAGCATATAATCCAAATAATTTTAATATTCTATAATCAATAATCAAATCATTAAATAGTCTATTGCTCATTTAAAGTAAGCAAAAGCTAAAGCAGCTCCATCTTTTAGGAAAATAAAAAGAGAGCAAGTTTTATATAATTTAAATATCACCAAATTAAATATGAGGTTTTAAAGACAAAATTATATATCCTTTTATTTGCTATAAAAATAAAAGATAACTATTTTATTTTAAATTAAAGAGTCTTTTATCTTTATAGATCAATGAGTGATATTTTAATTTTGCTTAAATTAAATCTATAAGATAAACTATAATTAAATTGGCGTTAATATTCTCCCTGATTTCTTGCACATTATAGTGAGTTAGAGTAATGCACATTATGACTAAAACAGATTGCAGTACTAGAATATGCCAATAGTTATTCCAGTAGAGAATATGATAGAAAGTCAAAGCTAGCTTCTCCAAATTCCTGAGTAGTCTCCTTCAGCCATGAAAGCAGTTAACTCAAATGAAATTATGAACTCCAGCACTTCAAACTACCTAAGTAGTGTTCACAATCAGCATCTGCTTCCTGTTGCTCAAAATATATTAAATAACATAAATTCAAAATATAAAAGAGTTTATATAAGTTTATAAAACCCCAAATGCTTGCTAGCATAAGTCATACTCCCCCAACATGGGAGGCAGTCTATCATCAGTAAACACAAATAATTCCTACAGTCTACCAAATTCAATCATAAAAATCATAAGTCTAATAAGACTAACTACTGGCTAGCAAATTAAGAAAAGTCTCTCCTTAAAAAATTCAAAGTCCTCTTAAACAAAAAATATGTCTTATTTAATATAAGACAGAAGGAGAATCATTCAAGAGCTAAAACAGAAGTCATAAAAACCTCAACAAATAACTGCTATGATTCCTTCAGAAGGAATTAATAATGGTAATAGTTCTGACAATAAATAGAGTTCTGAAATTAACTAACAGTTCTAACAGCAATTTACTAGAATAGACTAGTCGGCTGCCTTAGATAACTTCAACTCAAGAATTGACTCAGACTATCAGCAAGCCTTTTCACCTTAAGTGCAACTTGTCTAAAACAATCAGAAAATTTATTTATTAAATTAGAGCTCACTCACTCAGCTTATAAATTAAATAAATATGACTGTGAATTTTATTAATATCATTTATTATAATTTAAATACTATAATAAAAATTGATAAGATTAGTGAATATATGAAGCTCTTAGAACACAAGAATTTTGAAAAGTGAAATAAATACTAATGTTATTTAGAGTGGAGATTATAGCTTTCTAAAAAACCAAGCCAATGAGTAATTTATGCAAAACCAAAATAGAACAATTCAAGGGGAAAAAGATCCATCTATGAAGGAGTTGTGTGTGGGAACAGATGAACTAGAATTCCTATTCACTGATGACTAGCTTGTCTCAAACTTAAGCAGTGGTCTCAATTATAATAAGTTTAATAAATTATAATTTATTGAAACAATAATTAAAGAATGTGCAGAACTTAACCCAGTAAATAATTGTACCTCTAGATTAGTTGTAATATCTGCCTTGGAACTCTAACTCTTTCAACTCACAAGCTAATCAAATAAAGTACGCACCTCCTATTTTTAACCTTACTAATTACAACTAGAACAATGCCAACAAAAGGAACAAATTTATTATATTAAAATTACTTTATAAATTGAAGCAGACCAAAGAAGAATAAGAAAATGGCAGACTCATCATCAAAAATATTCTTGGAAAAAATAAAGTAGTTTATTTACTCCAAGATGGAACTTCAATTGATGTCGACTCCATTAACCAACAAAAGTTTATATTTATATAAAAGTAGTGGTCACTTAAGATTTAAGGAGATCAGATAACTCCTATAACTATTCATAAGCATCATAACATAAAGACTATATGTTTATATAAAAATTAAACTTTAATATTTTAAAAAAATAATATTTTGATAAAGATAAAGAATCATTAAAGATTAAATTATTTGAGAATAACATCATAAATAATTTTGAGTTTTTTAGACATTTGAAGGACAGAAGGGTGAGGTTTCAGCAGAAAGGTAATTCAAGGATGCGTTTGTAAGTGGAGATCAATCTGTACAAGGAGGATCTTTTAAGAAGGAGAGGGTTTCTTAAAACAAATATTAAATAAATTCAGATGAAAAAAGCGCCCTAAACATACAACCAGAGAGTACGAACAGGCAAGAGAGTCTAAGAACATTCAATCCGTATGAAAGCGAACAAGCAGCATCAATTAACTCGAATATGATGACAAGGATGAATCCATAGCTAGTAAATGACATGCTCCCTAAGTTTAATTAAATCAAGTTGTTTGATGAGTAATCTCCAGCAAGATTCATAGTAGGAGAACAAAATATACCTACAGATTAGATTGGAAATCATGAGACAACAGTCACACATTAAGATCATATTAATCATAGTGAAATATTTTAAATGAGCTAGAAAAATGTACCTATGCCTCAAGTGCATATTAAAAGCAATTAACCTCCCATTAAGCCAACATTGCCACTTCCTTAAGAACAAATTCTACCATATGAGAATTCTTAATTTACAAATGCTAATCCTTAATAAATTAATACTAAAAATAATTTTATAATCTGAGATCTGTGCCTAGAGTGTCATCTCGTACAAGGACCTCTCACTAGAAGTTGAGAATGGTTAAGTTTATGAAGAATAGCGAGTAACAGCATTCTTTGAGGGAGGAGCAGAATTCAATTGAATTGATAAACACTCTCAGATAAAATAACAACGACATAGATAGTCCACTAGGAGCTGGAGCAGGACCCTATCTGCACATGAGATAGTCGACCAACACCAATGGGCGCCATCATTAAAATGCTCTTAGTTCTGGAGAAACCTAGTACTTAGGAAATAATAGCTCCTTTCTACAAACTGGATCCAAATACTTCCAAAGTAATTCTCCCATCACCCACAACCACAAAGTCATAATCCAAAAGTAAAACCATCTCGAAAAACAAAAGAAAGGACTTATATATAAAATTTCATAGCAATTTCAAAATGCTCAGCCCAATAATCCGAACAGAAAAGCATCCCTAGAAAAAATTCAAGCGTCAGTAGATCTAACTAATAAGAAGGTAGCATAAAGAAAAAAATATGCAGATAGAAGTCTCACAACTAATAAGTCTAATGAGGAGTAGTTTATTTCGCAGTTTTCAAATGCTAAATTTTTAATTTTTCTAAATCAAAGACTTCAAATGATTTCTTTGCTCAAGCAAACTAATTAAGGAGTAAACTTATCTAAAGAATTATTCATATTATACAATAATTATTTTTAGTTGAGCTGTTTAAAAGAAATAGCTTCAAAGAAGGATAGAGTTTCATAAACATAAAAGATGATAGTATGGACTCAATGTTAATATCTAGAAATGTTGGTGGGAATGAAATGAAGTCCCCCACTCATTAGATTGATAGATTTGACAAAAGATAGGAGAACATAATTAATTATCAGAAAATGAGAAAGACAGCAGGCACTATAAATGGATTCATGATATCCTCTAAGAATTAAGGAACTCTAAATGCTCTTGAAAGGAAAATGTTTAATTTTATTTCATAGAGAGCGAGTAATTAATAATGCTGATAGAACTTTTCTAGAGATGAGAGCCTATCCTTTTATTATTCCAAACCAGGCAGAATAATCTCAGCTGTAACTGTAAAATGAACTGAATCCTCCAATGGGCTAATCTATTAACAGTGACTACAACTCAACCTTTTACTAGTAATACACTCAAACTAATAAAACCCCTCCTCCTCTTCCTTAATTTCTTAACTAAAAACAGGGTGCGAATTAAAAAGAATTGACTAAAAATAGAGTAGAATACTATAACTCATTCTTTATATTATTATTTATATTTATTAAAGTTCTATCTGCCTTTGGCTAATCACTTAAAGAATGACTCATTATAAGAAAAGTAATTTAAAACTCAAATGGGGTTTTTATAATATAACCTTATGAACACCACGATCTCTTCCAACCAACACCTAAAGCAAAGATTATAACTACAAAGCTCAATGGGAATAATGAGGAATGCTCGTTCAATTGAAGGAGTCAGATAGAATAAGTCAGCAAAAAGAAAATATTTAATTATTCTTAATATTCTTAGCTTCACAAAGGCTCCATAGTGGCACAGTTTAATTAATATGAGCAGTAACTCATGTAGTCTGAAATA
The DNA here is from genome assembly GCA_027382625.1 of Tetmemena sp. SeJ-2015. Lineage (NCBI taxonomy): Eukaryota > Ciliophora > Spirotrichea > Sporadotrichida > Oxytrichidae > Tetmemena > Tetmemena sp. SeJ-2015. Next base: position 24,250 of record JAJKFJ010022779.1, on the reverse strand, counting down.
ATTAAATTTATTAGAAAAGAGTGAGGGCTAAAAGAAATATCTTCTAAGTGTTTTATTTTATAAGTGAAAAAGAAAGAAGACACTCAGGTTCAATTAATTTACCTCAGCCTTTAAAGGATGGCTTCTATAGAAATGCTTAAGCATCCAAGCCAGAGCTAAATAACCCAATAAGTACTAGCAGCATTTAAAAGAAAGCTAGAAGAAACCTCACACTAATTATCAACTAAAACAAATCAAAGGCAAACGGAATAGTCTTAATTTGAGAAATATTTAATAATTTAATCAATTTAATTACATCTCTTAGTAATAAATATAGATAGGATTTGGATATATCTTATAAATGAAATACTTAACACCCGTTCTTTCAGTGGTTTTACTGTCAGCAGGATGCCTTGCTTGGGATAACACTCCTCCCATTCCAGATAGATACCCTGGACAGGCTCTTGGAGACGGTGGAAACAAATACAACATCGATATTTAAAAATAATTTTACTTTCATTTATATTGAGTTGACTTACGACTTGACTTGCTCTGGGTGTCAAGCTCATCATCCAGAGTTTCTAAAGTTCTTAGATATGCCTTTCTTAGATGGAACCTTCAGAGATGCTGTGAGTATAAAGTATAGCTTCTTCCCACTTCCTTACCATCATAAGTCCTGGATTCCTGCAAGACTAATCCCCATCTTGTCAGATAAGTGCTACATAGCCAATCCTCCTAACTGCAAGTATTTGGACTACATTTCACTTGCTCTTGAAAACTTATATTTAACTAGGACATGATGCTTACTCAAACTTCGATGACTGAGAACTAGCTGATCGATCAGTGGTGTGGATTCGTAGCCACTAAGCTTGGACTTGACAAGACTGAGCTATTGGGAAGCTACAACAGAGCCACCGACCCTCACAACTCAGAAATGAGAGCCAGATATCTCTGGAAATACGCTGCTTCAAGAACCGTTGCTAGCACTCCCAGCGCCTTTGTTAATGGAATTAAACTCCAAGACCCTCCTATGGATGCCAATGGGTGGGCTCAACTAGTTGGAGAGACCTACTACTCAAGAAGAAATCACTTCTTCGATCTAAGATACAACTTTGAACACACCGATTGAAAAAATCGCAAACTAAATTATCATCCAAATATTCTTCAAATAAACCTTTAACTTAAATATATCTATTTTAAATATAAATAATCACTCTCAGTTGCTAGAATCCAAAATATTACAGAATAATTACAATAAAAAATACTTATTAAAACATATTTATTTTAATTTATGATACTAAAACTTTTTTAGTTTATAAAATGAATAATATGTATCTTTGTGTCTTCGTCTATAATTTCAGTGAGTTTTTTAGACTCAGTTAAGTTTTCTGTAGTTTAATGAATCTGCGTACTACTTTAATCCGTGTGTGGTTAGTTATCTTAGTTGGTTTGAGTTTGCTCATTGATTTCTTCTTGAATCTGTTCGAATTAAATAAATAAATTAAGATGTATACTTTAAAGGATTAGAGGCTTTAGGATAGTGCTTATTCTCTTAGTTATTTGCTGCATTATCTGAAACTAAATTCCTTATTATTCTTAAATTGTTTTTCTTAGTTTCGGCAACTTATTTTTGCTAAATTAGAGTTTAAATTTTATTTGATAATTATTTTGGCTAAAATATATTTTGTGTTTGCAATTGTGCTTAGCGAGTGGCAGAACTCAGCCTAAATTTAAAAATAAATAGTTGAGATTCTTTCTGTGCCCTAAATGTTTTAGCAGCTCTTGCATTTTCTTGTATTTGAGTCTCATATTTAAATTTAAGCTTTGCAACATGCATATATTTATAACTACACATAAATTAAAAATAACAATATGGGAAAAGGATAAAAATTAAATATAATAAATTATTAATAGCTCAAGTTTCATTGCATCATTTTACATATTCTTCATTTATTATATACAGAATTTTCCTAATTCATAAAAGGGATATAATTATTATCTCTAACCAATCGAAAAAGCCTGTTAGAACTCAAAATATTTTTACTCTAAATTTTAAAAATTAACTACTGAAAATATTAGAAGCTACATAAATATTTTTTAAATAAGCAGGACTACTGTGGCATTAATTAAATTTCAGAAAATTATGCTATTGTAAGAATAAAATCTAAAATTCTAGATAGTATATCTTGTCAATTTTGAACTCACAAATAATAAATTAGTTTTTATATATTTATAATTGTTTGATTTGTGAGTAGCTTATTTAATATTGGGTATTCCATGCTTGTGTGGTTAACTTCTGTTACTATGAAAGTATAATAATAATTTAAAGTTTGATGAGTAAAATAACGAGGATTGAGATACTCTATCTAAATAATTAGTTCTCTCTGTGTGCTATTATTTTACTTAGTAATTTTCTTCTAATTAATTTGCCTGCTACATTTTCAGTGAGTTTAATTCCTGGAATTTATTTTGATATAAATAATGTACAAGTATGAGTAAAATATTTTTATTAATATTTTTGCATTTAAAAGGCTTATAATTGTTTAACAAGCAATAAGTTAAAAATAATGAGAATTTATAATATATGATATATAAAAGTTTTATTAAATAAGCTTAATTAACACATAAGAGCAAATAAGAGCTTTATACATTCATTTCGTGATTTGAATTTTAGTAGAATAAAAGTAAAAATAATAATTAATTAGATATATAATTTAATAATTATAATTATATAAATTTTGATAGTCATGAAGTAAATATGATTGTATTTGTAGGTTATTTTAATCTTGATTTTAGTATTTGGACTCCACTAATTAAAATTGTGTATAAAAGAGTGGCTTTTCTATTTGCTTTGGTGTTTGAATGACTTTGTATGAACTTGCCCTTGTGATATTTCTGTGAATGAGATCTTGTTTGGATATGCGAGAGATCTGACTGCCTCTTTGAGATTATTTTGGAGAATGAAACTTGGTAAGAGAATGAGAGGCAGTCAAAGGTCTACTCAAATTTTGATTAGAATCAGTTGTTCTTTTATTGTTTAGCTCACTTCTCAATTGTTTGTAAGTTTTGAGAGAAAGTTAAAAATCAGTTGCTGAGAGTTATTAGATTTGCTCCCTTTTATTACTGTGGTTACTTTTAGGAGAAGGGTCTGAGTCATTTGAAAGAAAACTATGGCTGCTCAGAAGTGCTGGACTTTGCTGTTGACTACTTCGATTGCCATCTTCTCTAATCATCTTAAATAAAGAAATTTGATTGAGCTTGGTCTTCATGATATTCTTGAAACTGATAGGTGAAGACACAGAGAGTTTGTTGATTTGTATTATGGATAGCTGTCTCTGGATGCCTGGCTGTTTTTGTTGTTGTTCTTTGATTGCTTGTTGTTTGGCTTCGAGTGCCTTTTAGTTTCTCTTTTGCTTTTCTTGCTTGTTGATGTTCTTGAGGAAGTTAATGAGTTCGTTATGTCTGTCCACAAACTAAGTGTTGAAAATGAATTGGGAGAAGTAGGTGGAGTCCATTACATGCTTATCACTCGCTAAACACTTGTCGATGGATATTAGCCAAATGCGTCCCTCCTAGTCTAAGAAAAAGTCCATGTTCATTTTATCAATTTTTAGTTTCTTGTGAACTAACATGAATTTTATTATATTCTGGGCAAAGTTTTGCACCTTATACTTTAGACTCAAGTCATTCACATCAACGTCTAAAAGTCTTCAAAATTAATTAAATTCATTTTTAAAGCTATTCAATAGAACAAAATATCTTACTTTTTATAAAGAAGGAGTTGGAAACCTGACCTATTTAAGAAGTAGATTACTCATAGCTGTGGAAATCAGGAATCATTTGCCTCTTAACCAAGCAGTGGTTGATTTCTCCACTGATTTCAGAGAAGGCAAACGTATAAAAGCAAGTGTCTCTAATAGGAATATGTAGCAATGGATTTAGAAAGTGAATGCTATTCAGAAATTTGAGCTCTGCCTTGCCAAGCTCACACAATTTGTCAAGAGTTATTATTTGAATAGTGGAATAGATGTATGCAAAGGCAATGATTTCTCTTGGACTATAAAAGTATTTCTCTTTCAAGTCCTGAGAGAGCTTAATGAAGTGTCTCTGCAAATCTTTTTCAGTGTGCACTTCTTCTACAGCCTTGCATTTTTCAATTTACCCAGTTTTTTTGTTTGCTTCTAGCCATTGCTAAATCTTTAGTGTCTTATACTGTGACTGGCCTAGGTAGATAGACTAGAGCATGTTTATTCTCATTCCCTTCTCTAAAAATGTGTCAATCACCTTAGTATTGTCATCATGCCTTCTCTTCATTTTTAAATAATTTTAAACTAACTTTTCATTATATTCTTCTTCAATAAAACTTTTGTAAACTCTCTCTTATGACTATATATAACAAAATTTCCTTATGTTTAAGTTAAAGTTATTTCTGATCTGTCAAAAATCTTTTAATATTTTAAATTGTTAAATTTATAAGTAAAACAACACACATTTATCCAAAGATAATTTGTGATAAAATCTGTTGCTTGATTCTTTTTTTTATTTAAATTTATTTATGATTTATATTTAAAAATAAAAAGAGAAAAATTAAATCTCTTTTATATAAATGAATATAAAAGTGTCAAATATTATAATAAGTTCTATTAAAACTTGTCATATTTATTTATTAGGAGATTTTTAAGAATAGAAATTTTTAAGCCCTCCAGTTTATGAAGACACTAAATGATTAAATAAAAATTAGTTAAATAATTCCTATTGAGGATAGCCGAAGTCTGTAAATATTTATTAGAGGAGTATCTTGAGATTTACGTATCAGACTAGTCCAACTATTTTAATACTGCTGAAGTATTCTTCTGCTTCGAGCTCTACCTCTTCATTTTCTCTAAATAGAATATGATTTTAAAAATTGATCTTACTGAGTGCGTAGGCTAAGGATCTTTAAGAATTTTAATTATCTCTTGATTATTTGGTTTCTTCATCAGAACTATGCTCAGTGTCTTATTTACTCTCAACTATAATAAAATAAACTAAATTTTATAGTATATATTTTATAGTTTAGGGAGAATGAACTTAGTTGGAGAAGCTGCTTTACTGGTATTATTTTTCAAGGCATTAGTTAAAGTCTGACTGAAGTTAGGAGTAGATTTTTGTGTGGACAGAGTAGTTTTTGGAGTTTGATGCTTCTTGCTAAACTGCTACTAAGATTGGTAGTAGTTGAGAGTCTATTCCTGAAGTTGAAGTTTAGGTGATTTTCTATTATCGGTGCTTTGGGTGTGGTTGCTTCCCCTTTCCGTGAGTTCATAATAATTATCATCAAGTTCATTTAAGATTTGTAAGATTTCATCGTTCTCCTCCAGGCTAGGATACTCAACCTAGTTATCTATATTTAACTTAACTCTGGGATAGAGTCTTATTCTCGTCTATACACACTTTATAATGTTCTTATTGCTAGTAACATCCTTAGTGAGGATCTTCATTATCTTTTCTACACCCTCGATAGTCGAAAGGTAAGCTATTCCCTCTAAAGAGATAAATCTCACTTTCAGACTTTTATCATTAAGCAACTGCCCTAACCCTTTAACTGTGGCAAATAAATCGAAATTTGCTGCTCCTTTTGAAGTTAAGAAGCTGAAGATCATCAAGTTCATTATTTCTTGCTTTATAATATAGGATAGATATAAATAGGTGATCGTCAGTTGCTAATTTATCAAATTCAATATCGTAAGCTCTAGAGTATAGGATGTTCTCATTTAAAGAGGTTAATAATAGAGCTTTTTATTTTAATGAATTATTCAATGTAAATTATGGACGAATGATGGTTTAAGGTTAGATGGCTTCACCTTCTCCACTGTTCTCACTCCACTATACTATGCCTCCCTTCTCACCTCCGCACCTAACTCCAGCTGTGCCTCTCTCCCACTCCTCACCTCCTCCTTCTTAGCTGCTCGACTCTCTCACTGATCTGATCTCAGAGGAGGTCATCTTTACTTTTCCAAAGGTGAGAGCAATAAAAAGTCGATGAAATTTGAGGCTCTGGCTCTCAGCTAAGAAGGAGGAGGTGAGGAGTGGGAGAGAGGCACAGCTGGAGTTAGGTGCGGAGGTGAGAAGGGAGGCATAGTATAGTGGAGTGAGAACAGTGGAGAAGGTGAAGCCATCTAACCTTAAACCATCATTCGTCCATAATTTACATTGAATAATTCATTAAATAAAAAGCTCTATTATTAACCTCTTTAAATGAGAACATCCTATACTCTAGAGCTTACGATATTGAATTTGATAAATTAGCAACTGACGATCACCTATTTGTATCTATCCTATAAAGTGAGGATATTAGAGGTATGGGACAAGCAGCTCTAAAAATCTTTTTATTCTAAAGATCTTAAGCAAGTGCTTGAATGCCTCCGTAGTCTCAATTCTAACTCTCTTGCTCTTCTCAGCATATTTCTTTATAAGTAATGGGATGAGTCTCTTCGGTTCAAATTGCTTACTCTAGTTTACAGTTGAAAAAACTCTATTAAGAATTTATATTGCAGTAGCAGCTACAGTTTCATTATTGTCATTTATGTACCTGATTATGAAGTTAATGAACTCATCAAGTTCTTCTTGTATGTGCCCAACGTTGAGCTTTTTAGTTATTGTCAATGAAATCTCCTCGATAATAGCTATTCTTTTTTGCTGTTAAGTACTATCTTGGAGTTCTTAGACTAAATCCTTGGAGATAATTCCAAACAATTTATCAGCATTTTCTGGAGTTTTAGGTTTTTGTGAGGACTCTTCGTTCACTATTTTTTAGCTTAGTTTTGAAATGATGTCTTAAGTCAATTTAGGTTAAGTTGACTTCCTTTGCACAGTTTTCTTGCTCTTAATAAAATAATTTAGCCATTATTCTAAGCGGAAATAAATTCTCCAAGGCCTTACTCAATTTAAAGGAGTTAAAGAAGCGTCTGTCTTGACAAGTATGAGAGAAGCTTTGCAACTTCTCCAAAAAATTTATGATGTGAAATGATGGTCACTAATAGTTATTGAGCTAGCTTTTTTAGGGTATCATTTTGTAAACTGAACACAAGCAGTAGTTCTTCTATTACTGTGCGATAATCACTACTAACCGTAGATGTTTTAATGATAACTTCATTGAAGCGTTCGGAACTCATCAAAAGAAGCAAGTATTTTAGGTATTTGTGTCTCAAACTCTCTGCCTTTTTAATTTCTTTCAAATTATATGAACTCTCAGTGAAAAATATTTCCTAGGGCTGCGAGTAAACCGAAGAATAGGATTAAACTGAAAGTGATATTCCTTAATTAACAGTTAGCTCTAGTATTACTTAGAACATCTAATACTCTGCTTTAGTTCCCACCAATTATCCTGAAAAATGGTTTACCACTTAAAAGATAGTAAAATAGGTAATGTTTAAAATAGTTTCTGAAGCTGCTTGATCTTTCATGATTACTTGAAGTTAGTTTTCTATAGCTGCAATAGATTAAATTTGTAAAGCTTTATTTTGGGACTCAAGTCCTTACTAAACAATTTCTACAATCTAGATTTGCACATTATCGATGTCGACTTGCTTACTTTAGTTGGCTAGGTCTTCTAACTACTTTGAGATATTGACTTTAAATAAAATATATTTAGGTGCAGTTGTTTTAGAACGCTTTTGTGATTTTTAATTTGTCTCGCTTGTCTTGTTTGTATTTTCTATTTGTTTCTTTTCCAAAGGAAGAATAGATGCTCTTCTAGGTTGGTCCTTCATAATAAACTTTTTATTTTTTGGGTTCTTAATTAGCGAATTTTATCTAAAAAATTTTATCATTTCACTTTTATTTCAATGTTTTTAAAATCCGATTTATAAAATTTCTGTTAATTTATTCATACGAAATATTAAATAATTTTATTTAAATAAATTAATGGTTAAAATGATAAATAAGGAGTTGTAACTTTGTTGTAGTTGTTGATTCACCCACCCCTTTAGATATGATGCTTCCAATCAAAACTTAAATTAGCTTCTTATTTAATCATCTTTTAGAGCACATATCTGAAATGAGAAATTTGACGCCCTTTTCCTTCTATTTTTCCATTTTCTTTCAGCTAAACTTGTGTCTCTTATAATTACTGACTCTTCCACTTTAAAGTTGCTAGTATATAAAATCTTTAAATTTTATAATCTATAGAATAGAGTAATAATCATTTAAATTGGATAACTTCAAATGTGACTGATTTCTTTAATTTATTTACATAATTGAATTAATTAAACTCTCAGCTATAATAAATTTTAATATAATTGATTTATAAATGAGTTAACAAATATTTCCAAATTTTCTGATATAAAATAATTCTACTTCTCTAAGAAGTTTCTAAGCTAATTAATTTGCAGTAATTGGATAGCAGTCAGGTCACTAAGATCAACCATTGAGCTAAAGATGAGACTATAAAATTCCAACAAAAATTAAGAATGATATTGCATATCTAAAAGTTTAGTTACAAGCTCAAGAAACTAATTTCAACTAAAACAAATATCCTTAAAAGAACAAGATAAGTGAAAACAATCAAATTATAAGCAATATTTATCAAAATACATTATCCTAAATGCAATAACAAATGATAGAAGAATCTTATTAACCTTAAGCAATTTTAAATTCATTAAAACCCCAATAAAAAATTTTCCCCCAAATTATTATTTTTTAAAAGAAGATATATTTAATAAAAAAAACGAAGTTTATTTTTATTTAAAATTCAATAATCAGAGGCTTAATAAATATATTGTTGAGTAATTCATCTTTCCAAGGTTCTATGACCATTTATATATCTCTTTTCTAAACAAATTTTCCAGTATTTAAAATAAAAAAGCAATGTGAGAATTTAAAAAATAAAAAAGAATAGCCCCAAAAGAGAAATGGGGGGGACAAAAGTGCACCCCCCCCCCTTTTATGTCAAAACGCCCAAAAATCGACTAAATGGTAAATTTAAAAAAATCCCAAAAAAATTAAGAGTTTTTGGCCTCGAAATTTCCTTGAGGGGTCTTTATGATTTCAAATTTTTTCAAAGTTTTCGCAAAATATGTTTAAGTAAAAAAAAAATTTACCATTAAAATAATAGTTTAAAATAATATAGGGCAAATTTAGGCAGATACTTGATCGTTCCAGCAAAATCTACAATTTAGCCACAAATAGGGTTTATATTAGTTAAATCAGATATCAGTATTTATAAATATTGCAGTTTTTTTGACGCCTTTCCCAAAATAGAGAAATTTTCCTAAATTTATTTATTTAAAAAATCAAAAAAAATAAAGTAATTTAATCTTTTCTATTTTTCTTATTTCTGATTTTAAAAAAAGAGAAGGTCTCGCTAATTTATTTTAAAAAAATTAATTTTATTTAAAATTTTTATAAAGATTTAAATTTTTGAATTCAATTGCAGAACTACTTCCCCCCTATTTTTATCTCATTTCTTGGCCATAATTTTTTTAAAAAAAGAATATATAGGAGTTCAAATGGATTTACAATTAAAAAAAAAGGTGCTCCCAAAAAAAGAAAATTTTACAAAAAAAAAGATTATTAAAAAAAATAGAAAAATTTTTAAAAAAGGAAATTTGAAAAAAATTTTAAATCAAAAAAAAGAAGTCAAAAATTTTTTAATTTTTTTCATTTTTGGCCGACCCCAAAAATTTTGGGCATTTTGACCCCTAAAAAAAGGGGGGGGGGTCACTTCCGTCCCCCCCCCAAGAAATTAATAATTAATTTTAATAGTTTTTTTAATTTTTAAAACATTAATTTTTTAAAAATTCCCATGAATTTAATCATAAAAATTAACCTTCATTTTAAAAAATTTTTAATTTTAAAAACCCCTTAAAAATAATTTTTATTTAAAATTAAATAATTTATTTAAAAAAATTTCAAATTTAATTCTAAAAAAAAAAATAAATTTTTTTATTTTTTTATTTAATAATTATTTGCAAAAATTAATGCCCCTTGCTAATCTAAAAATAATATAATTTAATAATCTCAACAAATCGGATTTAAAATAAATTTTTTATAGCTAAAAAAATCATATTTAAAAATTAAAAAGTTTTGTTTTAAAAAAAAAATTTTTTTATTAATAAATAAGGAAAAAATGACATAAAAATATTTTTTATGATAATTTAAGTGGTATCTTTTAATTAATTTTTTTTTAATTTTTTGAAATGAGGTATTAGATAGGAATAAATTCAGGGGGGAGCAGTAACGTTTCAAATTCAGTATTAGAAGATTAAACTCCACTTATATGCTAATCAATAGGGATACCTTAATCTAAAAGCTCTTCTAGAGAAAAATAATCTCTCTAGAAACGCTTTAAAAATAATATTTTTGAGCCAATAAGCTCTTCTGCACCTTAAAATCCATAAACTTCTAAAGATTTTGATGCCATTTAAGATAAGCATCAAGACTTAATACCATTAGAATTCAATTTATTGGAAAAGAGATATGAGCAATTTAAAAGAGAGAGGTTAGCGATGCTAATAAATACATCTTCTCATCCTATAGGCGATAGTGAGTTTCCACCTCGAGAAAAAGGTACTTCAATGGATTCTCCACAGATTATTACTAAAAATAATTTAATAGTCTCATAAATTTAGCGAACTAAGAATTAATCAGCTGAAATTATGAAACATGATCATTTTTAAGATATAGAAGAGCTTAATATAATAATTAAGACGTCATTCTTTAAGCCAAGCAGTCATAGACTAATCATGTGCCATTCCCGTTGCCAACCTTTCTGAGTGTAAATATCTAGCATCTGTTATCTTCTAAACAAAAATGCTATCCCGAAGAATAATATAGTAGATAAAAAAAATAAGATTTGCTTCAGATTTACAGTAAAGGCGTCGTGGCATTAGATGATCGCCTTGAGGCTGAAAAGTTATGTAACTGCCCAAAGACCTTTTCCATCCTTGCCGAAGCTAGATTGGGGGGTTTTGTTGGAGAACACCCACCTTATTTATCAATACATTGAGCAATTACTTTCCTTGGAACCTATCTTTTAAGTGCTTAACATCCAGAAAACAGAAATCTATAAAAATTCGCCTCTTTGGTGGCTAAAACAACAAGCAAAGGTAATGAGTAATGAGAAAAGGATCTCGGTACCTCTCACCAAGCATACTTAGTTGCCTTGTCACTGTTCCTATATTTATTAATTTTTTAATAAATAAGTTTTATAAACTTAATATAAATGATGACTCACCAGAACAGTCGTCATCGAGTCCTCTTTACCAATATCTTAACTCTAATTAAGAGCTCATTTATATTTAAATACAAATTAAGGAAAAGGATCTTAATTCATTGAAAATGGACAAATTTTGAATAAAAAAAAGTAGGTGCATGTGAAATTTGAAATGAAAAATTCAATTGTGAGTCCTTATCTAACTAAAAAGGAGAATGAACTATAACATAATGAACAGACTAATTAGGATGACTCCATCTCATCACTCACAAATAAACTAGAGATTATGAGAATCCAATTAGAAAATGGATAGTAAGAAATGAAGAACAAAAAATTTATTACCTCAAAAAAATCAAAAATGTACAGAATATTTATTTATAAGAAGCTAGACACATCGAGACAATCTAAGGAACTGGAAAATTAACTTATTTTTAATGACTCTTCGAAGTGAGATTAATGGCAATCCTCGTGATTACCAAGGGCGTCTTTAATATTTGCAAGAATACAAACATTAAATTATTGATAACTAGAATATTAAAAATCTTCAAAATCAAATAATTGATAGATTAGGAATTAAGCACCCCAAATCGGGCATATAATAACATAATCGATTTAAAGTTAATTCACAGCGTAACTCCTTGATCAGTTGTGCCACGTCACGTGAAAGCCCAGACGTCAAAATTAAATAAAATTTGCACTTTTGCAAAAAAATTCAAACGCAGATACTTTGAGCTCTTAGCTAGAGAGCATATAAGGAATTTCAATAAGAACTAAATTACAAAATTAAAAAGAAGTAGATTATCTGAAACCAATAATTACTCAAAAAGATATCAGAAAGAGGATAATGGAGAGAAAAATGAAACTATCATATAGCCAAGAAAGACTTATTGTACCTGGAAGATCCATTAAATACTCTCTCAAACCAACTGAAGATGTTATAAAGTAGTAAAATACATTAGAAGAAATAAAGAAGCACCAACTGGCTTAAAATAATCAGTTATAATTTAATAGTTAGAGTAGCATATTAGTTAAAGGGAGCAAATATATGATATGGAGCAGCGATTCATTAGAAATTTCGGAGGATACTTTTCTTGGACATTAATATTTTATAATGGTTTCTATAATACTCATGTTTAGAACTAATCTTTTCTCCTAAATGGATTTATTCTAGTTAAAAAGGATAACTCAGATATCTAATGCTTAAATTTAGTCCAATGTTTACCAATAAGAGGTCCGATACCCCTTAGAATAGTCAATCATTTTTTCTATTTGAATCACTATTGTAAAATAAAAACTTCAATAGAGCAATTAACCTAAATAAATATTAAAGAAATACAGTATAAAACACTACTATTTTTCAAGGATGGACTTGAAGTTTATTTAACAATAGTGATTCAAATAGAAAAAATAATAGACTTTACTAAGGGGTATCAACCTCTTACTGGCAAATATACGACTAAAATTTGAGGCATCATATGTGTGAGTTGTTCTTTTTAATTCAAATAAATGTATTTAGGAGCAAAAATTATCCCCTAAACAAGGGTATTAGAAATCATTATACAATTTTACCGTCCAGGAAAGGCACCCTCAAAAATTTCAATTACTTAACAAGAGCTGAGAGTTAGAACGCGAGGAATTTATATCGCCAGATCTATTTCTAGCATAGATAGAGAACTCAAAATTAAACTGACACGCTTTAACAGCTAAGAGAATAGTCTTAAAAGCATAGACAAAACTATTTTACTCCAAATAAGAACAAAATTATCAATAACGATTTCGATATATCAACACAGGCGATTACAATAAACACAGTCAACCCAGTAAAACTAAAAGATATTAAGTTTTATTCTGGGAAAGAATTATTCAGTCTTTATAAATCAAGTTCAATGCGGGCAAATCGCTAACATTCAATATCTTTGAAGACTTTACCAAATTACAAATAGTAACTAGCCTTATCTTCAAGTTTCAGAAATTATAGAAATAAGTCCTCTAATAACTTGAATTAGAATAAAGTTGACAAATAATAGGTATTAAAGGGGAAGAGGATTCACCCTTAAGAAATCTTATACTTAGACAATCAAGGGAAAAAACTCTATCCGCTTTTGAATAAAACGCAATTGAGCAAGTCACATTCAAATAAAATTAATTTTTCTAATTTAGGAAATTTATTTTTTCTGGAATTATTTATTCATGTGGTTAAATAATTATAAATTTTTTTTAAATGTATCATTGAATCATAATGATATGATGACTATATAAGAAGACATGGATGGCAGATATACAAAATTACTTAGCAGAGTAGAGAGTGTAAATAAGCCTGATACTGTACCTGCTTCTTAGGATATTTCTCATTTAATAGATAACTAAAACTATGCACAAGAAGCCATACAATTTAATACTCAGCATGAGTAGAGTTTGTAGAGAATGCAAAACAGAACAAGCATTTTACAAAATAATGAGAATTAGTAAATTGCAGATTTATATGTTTTAAATTGATTTAGCTAACTTAATGGTAGGCTAAAGTTTCATAAAAGATGGAGTATCGTTTTGTCAATTTAATAAAAGAAGCCAAATCATCACCAAAATAAATCATTCATCCAACTCAAACAGACAAGGCCACTCCTTGTTATTTAAAAAATTTTTCTTATAGCAACTTTATAACAAAGAAAAATCTTCCCAACGTTTAGTTTTTTTTCAAAGATTTAATATATTTTTCATATAACATAGGATTAAGCCCAGGATAAATACCAAATATTAAGCAAGGTTCAATAAATAAAGATAACACATATTTACCTAAAACTCTGCTCATTCACTAATAGATAGATAAATAATCTCGAAAAAAATTATGAGAAATTAAATATTAGCTTTATAATTTGCTTTATTAAATCAAAATAGTGTTTGAAGTCTAAAATTTGTTTATTTTATTTGATGTTTTACATTTATTAAATATAAATTTATATCTTCCATAGTAAAATGCGACCATCGCAATCATATTATTAAAATAATAGTTTGCTGTTTAATAATTATTTATAGGGGAGCTTGAAACTGCGAAACGATATGCTTAATCTACTAAAAAGTAGAAAGAAGGAACAAGAATACGCTCTTTTGATTATTTTAATATTCTCTAAATAAGACATACAAGCAATACGAATCCACTTACAGCAAGGATTTTAGAACTTCAAGTTAAGATCCTAAGCATCATTATATTTAAAAGCTAAAAGTGGAGCAAAGTGAAGATATCTTAAAAACAATCGATGGTGTAGTTTCACACCAATATAATCATGATGAAGACAAGAAACACACAAAAAGAAGACTAATGAAGCAATCCCAATCTCTTGCAAACCTTAAAAACGAAAGATAGTAATTACTTTAGCAATATTTACTAGCAAAGAAAAGGGGAACTCATAGAAATATTTAAGTTCTAGATAAAGGCAGTATCAATTCAAAATCAAAGACAAAAGGAATATTCTCTGAAAGATAAAATCAGATTCCAGAGTCAAATGTAGGGATAGATTAAAGAATTATTGAAAATTACTTTTCGAAAACTATGCAGTAAAGTTTGATGAGTCAACAATAGTTACAAAAGTCAGAGAATTAAATAGACTTCAAAGTTCAAGATACTCACATAAATAGACTTTTAACTCCTTAAATAGACCTCAAGAGCTAGAAGAGAGCACTTTCTCAAAGTATTTCTGAAGCTTAGTTACAAAGGCCTAGCTTCCCTGGAAAGCACAAATACTTAGGAGACCATCTTGATCATCTTTAAAACTGCCCTTAACTTGTTTGCGTTTGTTGCTCTACTAAAACTGGAGATCACTTCGTATCTTTTAAGTATCCATAAAATATGGGCACTATGTATGAGAAAAATTTCACAAAAGAAATAGCTGAGAAAGGAATGAGGTCATCAATGTTTATTCTTGATAACGAAAAAAATTTTGGGACAAAAGTAAGGTCAGGTTAGTAATATGTGACAACTTAGAGAGTAAGATTTTAGAAGCTTAAATTAAATTTAGAATGACTTTAAGGAATTTAATGTACGACCAACTTTCGGTGGATAGAAGAAATACAAAGATCATGTATTATACGATGATGAGGGCAACAGAAAGGAACATTTGCAATTCCATCAAAACTCTTCGTATAGAACTAATTTCAGGGGCTTAACTGTGGACGGAGTATATCATGAAAAAAATCCAATTTATCCCGTCTACTCCATGCCTTTTAAAGACTCATCATCTTATCAAAAGACGTTTAATCTTGCAGCTCAACCAATAAAAGAGGATCCTTAAATCAATATAAATAAATTAAATTTTTTGTGAAACCTTTCTAAAAATATAGGTTTCATAACGCATAACTTCTACCTGAGTATAAATCAGCTATCTTTTGATAGAACTCCTTTATCTTTTTTTTTATATAATTTAAAGGCTTATTTGTATATATTTCATTTTTTATATGAGATGATCAGTAATTATATTATAGTCGACTATATTAATGTCAAATACTTTAATTGAAAGTAGAGTTTTTTAAAGCTTGGAAGTGTTTTATTATTTAAAGTCATGATTAATTTTTATTTGATTTTATAAATTAATAAAATTAAAATTCTTTAAGTTATTTCTAGATTTTTGTAAAATAATAATTAAAATTAAAGGGCCCGGTATAAATAAGTTTAGGCGTGACGTCAATGATATTGTAAGCACTTATTTTGACGCAAAAAACCTACCAGCAATGGGGATATAAAAAAAGGGGCCCCCCCTCACATTTGAGCAGAAGCCCCGGTTCTGCAGCCATCTAAAAAAACTAAAGGAAAAAAAAATCCGGTAGCTTGGACGAAAAACAATTGCTGTCCGTGCGTTTGCTGTCCCAATGATGCTGAGTGTTTGCCCATAGATTCGTCCCCACCCAAACGGGGGGGTAGGGGGAACACCACCTTTGATTATTCAACCCCAAAACACCCCGGGTTGGGTCCATTTCCTTGTTCTTTTTAAGCCTCACCCCACCAAATATTCCAAAAAAAAAAGCTTCAAAAAAGGGCGAGGGTCTAGTGCTGGTGGCCTGAATTTTTTTCTAAGATTTTTGTAAAAATTTTGTTTAAATTTATTAAAGGAGAGAGAATTTTTTAAAATTTTAAAATTTAAAAAGCGATGCAAGCAAGGGTAAATTGCCTTTTCTGTTTGTTTACTCTATTTTAGTCGAGTCCTTTACCAAGATATGCCATTTATATTGAATGATGGGTGATGGTGGAGTATCAAGATTCTCTGCGAAATGATTAATTATTTAAAGTCAATATACATTTAGTTTATTATTAAATAGAAGAAAAATGTAGATCTTCGTCAAGACTTTGACTGGTAAGACTATCACCCTTGATGTGGAGCCTTCCGACACCATCGAAAACGTGAAGGCCAAGATTCAGGACAAGGAAGGTATCCCTCCTGATCAACAGAGACTCATCTTTGCTGGAAAGTAGTTGGAAGACGGTAGAACCTTGTCTGATTACAACATCCAAAAGGAGTCCACCCTCCACTTGGTGCTCAGACTCAGAGGTGGCGGTCAGGGATCCATCCAGATTGAACCCTCTCTCGCTGCTCTCGCTAGAAAGTACAGATGCGACAAGATGATCTGCAGAAAGTGCTATGCCACCCTTCCCCCCAAGGCCACCAACTGCAGAAAGAGAAAGTGTGGTCACAACAGCGACCTCAGACTCAAGAAGAAGCTAAAGGGCTGATCTCGAAGGCTTCTGCGCACAGTAGTCTCCAACCAAGGGCTCTCTTATTTGCTCTAATCTTCAAAACATAACTTTTCTTCTTCTACTCGTCTATTTCGTTTCTTCGATCTAAACGCCTCCAAATGTATAAAATAATTAAATTTAATTAAGCACTCTATGTCTTTGTATTCTCTCTTTGTGATAAGTTAAGATTATATAAGTACGATAGATATGCACCTTAATAATTGAGCACTATATAATAATCAAGCTCTCATTATAAATCTCATCACTCATTGTTTAAACTTTATAATATTTTAAGGAGAGGTTATAAATTAATTTTAAAATGTAAACCATTATGAACAAAGGTCTATGTTTGAGCCATGGAGTTCCTTCCAAAGGTATATTGAAATTTTTTGCTTAATGGTGGACTTATTGACTTGTTATTGTAGTGAGGCAATTAACTGTGATGAATGGGAGATAATTTTCATTCTATCACAATTTCCACTAGCCTCCTGTGTTTTACTGTGGAGGGGCTAAGCATGTAATTGACTATGATCTGGAAGAATATAAGCCTCAAATTTAAGCCTTCCTTACTAGAAGAAGAACTACAAAAAGAGAAATTCGTAAGAATAATTTAGATTGATCATTTGCTAGCACCTAAGTGTTGGGTTATGGAAGATATGGGAAATGACTATAAGAATGTTTACTATCAGCAAAGACTCCTTCCCCTAGAATACCTCTATGATGAAAAAACTCTAGATCGTTTCTTTGAAGCAGGCGACATCAATTCTCAATATGTTATGTCTACAGTCTGTGAAGAATATCAGAAGCAAATGCTTGAAGCAGTTCTCTAGAAACAAGTCATGAACGGGTCAACAATATCATTAATTCAAAAGCCAAAGCACGACGCAATCATTAAGAAAGCCAAGTAATTAAATGATGTCTTCTACAGGGGAGATCAACTAACAGACTTAGAGATCGATATTGAGAGGATGTATGTATCGTAGAAACTTGAAAAGCATTCTAATTATTAAAAGAGAAAGTCAACTAGATACAAGGTTAAGTGGACTATGTCTGATCTCAACAGATTCCAGGACTAAATTAACTATAGAATGAATGAGCCTGAATTCTTCGGAAATACTAAACCTCAGTTTCTGCCTCTTGATCTCGACAAAGCAATTGTTAATTTGAAAATTCATCAAGATATTTTGAAAACTTCTTCAATTAGAAGAGCTATATCGTGGCTCACAGATTAAAGAGCTTTCGAAAGAGGAAAAAAAAGAACTCATATTTAGGCAACTACACTTCTAAGCAGATTTATGCTTTACATAGATTCGTGGGAGTTCGTGAATACTTTAGATGTAGAAAATGATTTCCACATTAATCACTCAATAGCAAATATGCATCTCTACCTACTGTATAGAGATTAAGAGATTTCTCAGAAAATAAATATGCTTAAGAGCTGAGAGAAGACATTCTTTGTATATTTTAACTTTAAAGAATTAATAGAGGCTTACAATAAACTCACAGATGTTGAAATGCAAGATGTTGACGTGCTGAGAAAGCAGAAAAAGATTGATGAAATCGATAACTATATGCACGCTATCAGAAGAAACTTTGATTTCCACTTTTACATAAACTCTAAGTCAGTTGATAATCCCTACTACAAATTGGATGCGTTAGTTTGGAGCAGCGTTTATCATGAAAAAGTACCGCGTTACTCTGATAAAGTTTACAAATTGGCAGAGTACTTCGTTCAACATCAAAACTACTTGAAAACTCTATCTTTCTCTGATATAGAGCAAGCAAGAGTCGAGTGGTCTGCTTACAGGGTTCCGGTCAATTACAAAGATAGAATAGTTAAGATAAATCCTCCTCTCAGCGAAGAAGAGTTTGAGAAAGAATATAACTCTCCCTACAAGATCAAGAGATAAAATTACTTTTTTGAAAAGTTTTCTAAAATTTAATCTCATTGCTTTACCATTATAACTTTAGGCAAGATGATGAATTAAGTGAGGACCAACTGAGAAAAACTTTCATAAATTTATGTACAAGTGCATTCTTCCACAATAAGGAAAAAACAATCAGACAGGAAAATCTGAATCTCGATTCCATGAATAGTAAAGAGCGAGAGGAAATAATTTTCAAGATGAAGAACCAACTTGAAAGCTTAAGTGATTTGCCTCTCCATAATGATAATTTCTTCTCTAGTATAAAGTAAGGAAATCCTCTTTAGGCACAATTTAATCTCTGGAAAAAGAATCTTTTCATCCCTCTTCATGACTAACTTGAGGAGAAAGCTAAGAGAAAAATGGAAGAGATAGATGCCAAAAAAAGACTTGCTAAGGAACAAGAGACTGTTTGGTTTGAGGGTAAGAGAGACTTATACGATCCAGACCACGAAACAAAAAGACAAGAGCGGCACTAAGCTATTCTTAGGCAGCATATTGCTGAGGAAATGAAAAGCAAAGGAGTTGAAATAGGCTAAGATGTACCCAAGGTAAAACCTGAGTTTGAAGAAAATCCTTACAAAAATACCGTAGATAATCTACCAGTAAAGGGAAAGAAGAAGTGGAGGATTTGGTGACTAATAAAGTTAAGTTATAAAGAATTTAACGCATAATTCATTTATAAATTATAGGCAATATAGGATTTGGTGATCATGAAAAAATTTTACATATAAAAAGTTATATGACTAAAATAAATAGCAGATAATATTTTGATTGGTTAAATTAAAATGTCATTTAAAGCAATTGAGTTTGAAAATGAAAGTTTAGCATCAATTTTAGAACCTATTTGTATTGGTAAAATAAATACTAGTTAACAAATTGAAGTTTCTACATAGAACATGAATCTATTCGATAGATAGATAGATAGATAGATAGATAGATAGATAGATAGATAGATAGATAGATAAATCAAACCAGATAGAGATGCGACAACTAAAATATCAAGTTGACGGGCTAGAAACTTGCCCATGAA
The DNA here is from genome assembly GCA_027382625.1 of Tetmemena sp. SeJ-2015. Classification (NCBI taxonomy): domain Eukaryota; phylum Ciliophora; class Spirotrichea; order Sporadotrichida; family Oxytrichidae; genus Tetmemena; species Tetmemena sp. SeJ-2015. The sequence goes on along the minus strand of JAJKFJ010022779.1, from coordinate 4,400 downwards.
CTTATTTATCAGTATAATACAAGGATATAAGAAATATCCGTGTAGAAATACTAGTTTGCTTTAATCTGCTCTAATTTTAAATTGTTTTTGAAAAAGAATATACCCGATCACCTAATTCTATCTTCCCTTTATAATCGATAGATGATTTAATAGAATGAAAAAATAAATTTGAATTATCAATCAAATAATTTAAAACTTGTCTAATGGTTGATTTTATTCTGATTCAAAAGCTTTTATATCGATTTAATCAAGGATTTCCATGGTAATGGCATCTCCCAAGTCATAGAAATATAAAAATTATAATCCTGGGAAGCTTCAGAAATTATATCAATGTTGGATTCATGATCTTAGATATCTAAGCTCATCTTTAATTTCTAAAGTTTAAAATAATAGGAAATTAATTAATTAAGTTCAAATTATGATAAAATAAAAGTAAATTTGTCAACTGCTAAAATTAAAGTAAAAATATAATTTTCCTTGAAATTAGACTATTGATTGCAGCTTTAATTCTTAGGTTAAAAGTTGGGTAATAATAAATTCTTCTTTATATTTTAAATATTGCTATTTGAAGCTTCTATCTCAAAATAAACATATCTAGCAAACTTATATATTTAATTTTATCTTGGCTTCTTGTTTCTCCCTCGGATCAATTTAAATAATTTGAAATTAAAAATATCATCAAGATTATAACTAGACTTAGAATAATACTTCAAAGTGATACTATTTTTAAATTAAATTATTTATAATATATTTTAACCTTATTTATTAAGTTTAAGAGTTTGAGCCTTAAGAAGAGACATTAGATTTTGTTTGGGAATATCTAAGTCATCTATATTAATAGATTTGCATTCCTAACTGAGTAGAGATTCAAATATCAAAAGAGCTACATCTTTATTTTATTTTTCTATTATTAAGTTGAAAAATCCAGAAAATGTGGGCAAATCAATACAGTAGTCAATTTCCATAATAAGTTTCAAGAGCTGAGTGGGGTCTCTCTACTAATACATCTAAATTAAGGTCTCTCTTTGGATTGATGGACTTTATAATAAATAAATGTAACGTACTGAGAGTTATTTTCCTTTAGATTAACTACTTAACTATAGTTCAAATATTTATTAAAATATCAATTATAAGCTTTCAAATTTAAACGAGAAATGCTTGATAGAGATAAGAAATAACTCTTTCTTAATATAGTTTGATTTTTATATATTATTATAGAAATCAGCTATCTTTTTATAGGTATTTTTTTAACGATAATTTAATTATAATTTCTATTTGAAAATAATTTATAATGAGATGAGGAGAGGTGGCTGAGTTCTCTAATAAATTCTGATGAAGTTTGAAATGACGAGATTATAAAGTCTGTGGTGGTCTGACGAAACTACTTGCACTTGGAAAGAATTTATTGTTGATATTGTTTACTCAAAATTCAATTTCTAATAGCAATTTTATGAAATTTCTAGAAGAGAATAGATTAACAAATAGCAATTAATTCTCCATTTTATAATAATTTATCTCAGAGTCAAAGTTTATTTTATTGGGTTAAGTTCGTTAAAGAAAAAATATAAATGATTAGTGTCTATAAGATTCGTGTTGAATGTAAAAGTCCCATATAGGAGGGTACATCTTTTAGCTGATCCTAACATCCAATAGCACTTTGATTACTTGGTCAGTTAGATTATGCTCCAAGAGTTTTTTCATTATAAAAAGTATGAAGTCAAAGGTGAGATACTTAGTAGGATCCACCAGCAAACAATTAAATGTATCTAGGCAGCTTGAAAGCAAATTATCTTTATGAGAGTCATCTTATTCCTTTACAGAATCGAAGCAAATCGATAGTGACTACTAAATTAGATTTATATCAAGCGTCACCCTATTTTGAATGAGTTGCTTCAAAACTACCAACTAAGTGAGGGTATGATGATTGTCTATCAGTATTGCGAGTGAGTTAACATAGTTTATTGAGTCAAAAACAAATCCAGTTTTTATTAGACTCTCATACACAGTGCTGATATGCTAGGTCAAATTTAGTCTCTCTAAATTATTTAGAAGTCTCTGGATTGAAGCTGGGTCCTTTTGGCAAGAATGCGAATTCTTCTATATGTAGGAAACTATTTCATTGAAATCTGAGCATTAAACAGCTTTTTCAACTCTTTAGTCAAGTGGAATGAAGGCCTAAGAATCCATTTCAAAATTTTATAATTTTTTATTCTTTTAAAATCTGATAAATTTTACAATTATTTCGAATACTAGACCTAACTTATATAGTTTAATATGCATTCATTTTTGTTTGTTGTCTAAATTACTTAATACATATGAAATCCGCTATTTCACCTAAAATCTAAGTTTCTCTCAATAATGATAGATTTCGCTACTTCTTCCTTGCATGAAATTTCAATCATTAAAATTATTGACAAAGCTTTTCATATGTTTGTAAAAATACTATTGATAAATGAAGAATAATTAATACAATTTGATTAGTAAAATTTATATTTTATCAATCAATGTTAAGTCCACTAAATTGACTTTAGGTCTATTCCTTCGTTAATCATGTCCCAGAGAGGGCTCATTTCTCTAAGCCTACTAACTTCTTTAATTAACAAATTGGCCGTAAAATCTACCTCCTCTTCAGTTGTAAATCTGCCAAACCCTATTCTTAATGAAGTGTGAGCCATATCTTCCTCAACTCCTATTGCTCTCAGCACGTAAGAAGGCTCTAAACTTGCACTTGTGCAAGCAGACCCACTTGAAACTGCAACATCTGACACAGCCATAATCAAACTCTCTCCCTCAACGCAAGCAAATGAAATGTTCAAGTTTCCAGGATATCTTTAAGTCTCATCGCCATTAACTACGATGTGAGTCAACTTTGATCTCAGTTTGTTCAAAAATCTCTGATTTAGCTTCCTCACGTACGCATGATCGTTCTCCATTTCTTCCAAACAAACTTTAGCTGCTGCACCTAATCCCACTACAAGATGAGGAGCAAGGGTACCTGATCTCAGACCTCTTTCCTGGCCTCCACCGCTCATTTAAGCTACAAGTTTGACTCTAGGCTTTCTTCTGACGTAAAGTGCTCCGACTCCCTTTGGGCCGTAAATTTTGTGGCCACTAATTGACATAAGATCTATATTCATTTGGTCCACGTCAATGTTTACTTTTCCAACAGACTAAGCAGCATCAGTGTGGAAGAAAACTTTTTTAGATCTGCAGAGCTACCCGATTTCTTTGATAGGTTAGAGAACACCAATTTCATTATGAACCATTAGTATTGAAACAATAGATGTATCTGGTCTGATTGCTCTTTCCAGTTCTTCTAAATTGACGATGCCATTTTATTAGACTGGCAAATAAGTGACTTCGAAACCTTCATCTTCAAGATGACGGCAGCTATCTAAAACGCATTTGTGATCTATCTAAGTTTAAATAAATTGCAAAGTTGTGATTATATGCTTCTTTCTCTCTTTGTAGAATTGAGCTACACCCTTAAGTGCTAAGTTATTGCTTTCAGTAGCTCCTGAGGTAAAGATCATATCAATTTATCTTAATAATTAAAATAAAGATGACTTCCTTTGCATTAGCGCCAATCAATTTAGCTACATTCTACAATATAATTCTTAGTTGAGAACTCACATTGATATATTTACTTCTCTTGCATCTTCGCATGCCTGTTCCGTGTCCCATCCAAATGAGTGAGATCGGGAATGAGGATTCCCATACATGTTAGTTTAGAATGGCAGCATAGCGTCTAGCACTCTACAATAAGATATAAGAAATTGGCATTAGATTCAACTTTGATATTAGATTTACCTTGGATCAAGGGGTGTAGTTGCTTGGTTGTCAAAGTATAGAGGATGCCCTTTCTTTGATAGAGACACAGTTCTCTCTATAATTGCTATTATCGATTAGATATTACTTTTATCAAGTTCCTTGTTTAAAGAACTAAGCTCAACAGAGAAAGCTCTCATCTCGTTTTTAACTATATGAACCCCCTGTGTTTTTATGCTTTTAAGTAGTTGCAGCTATTTTACCAACATCTTAAATTAATACTGAAATGATGATAATTATGAAATTCTTTTACTGTATTTTATAAATAAATTTGATTGATCATAAAGATCTATCAGTCTCCAAATTTTATAAATTTTACTTAATAGACAGCTTTGAGAAATTATTATCTTTAAGAGCAAGTAAAAATTATGTTTAAATTATTCTGTAATATCAATGGGCTGCATGCTTATGCTTGCATATATAAGTTCCATTCAGCATCTCATGCTTAACGTCACTTATTTCGCACCTCGGCTTTTTCAAAGGCCTATAGTCTTACTGCTTCAATGTCAAGAAGTGCTAAGGTATCGTGAAAGTTTTAACAATCTATAAATATATTATAATTGAAGTATACA
>JAJKFJ010022778.1:0-45890 GCA_027382625.1 Tetmemena sp. SeJ-2015 | reverse complement strand
AAGCCTCTCCTCTCTACTTTTCCGATATGCACAAGTGCGCAAGTAGCATCATTCGAGAGAGCGTTTCACGGGCGCACATATCGCACATTGAGCGCACTCAAGTAAGTTACGCTATCAAGTGGAAAATGCATTTGCACTCTTCATCACTTATCATTTCAAGTATATATATCATCATTTCTACTTAGAGTGTATAGAGATAAGTTAGTGACATAGAGTAAAATACACAGTATATAAAAGAGTATATGCTTGCTAGCACTTCACTCTCTATCGCAGTTGAAGTTTCGATGCGCGCTCTCGATGCAATTCAACATTACTCAGCGTTGAGATGTGAGGCGCACTTGCTTATTGCTTCTGTAGTGATAATGATGCATTGAGTCTCTACATTTCCTTCATCGCATCCATGCTAATGAACCTTAGATAGCTATAGATATATGTTACCCTTATAGTTATATTTTTCCTTGCAAATTTTTAAAATATTAATTAGTTCTATAATATAACTTCAGTAACTTTATTAAAATGATTGAATTTAAAAGACAAGTCAATTAAGTTTTAATTGCTATATTTGATTATAAAATATGATCATTAAATAAGGATATGAAGGTGTAAGGTATCAGGGAAAGTCTAAAATTTATCGAATAAGTCGATATCTTAATACCTCAAGTCTTATATATAGTCCTCATTAAGCTTACTAGACTCTCTGCTGCTCTATTCGTAGAAATGAGGAGAAAAGTTAGTGGTGCAGGATTTCTCAGACACTTATTATGTCACATTAAATAAAGGCACATCTGATTCAGAATAATCTTTTTTCTTAATTTTATTACATGCAACGGAAGGCTTATCAGCCAATTATTGAGAAAATATCAAAACAAATAAATTAAAAGTATTCAATTATATGTATGATTAAATAAAATAAGAATTTTAGCGACTGCTCAATAATTTCATCTTTCTAATATCTTCAATATAGATGCGTAGTGTATGATTCTAGTTATATAATTAAGTTAAAAATACTTATATTTCAGCAATACTATCGCCAAAATCATTTTCATTAGCATATAATTATAGCTTTATATTAATTAAAGGGAATATTAACTGGATTTAGTAAATAGTGTATAATTTTCAGTTGCGGTTTCTTGTTATATTTATTTCAGTTCGACAGCTCTTGAAAAACTTATAATTTATATCAATTTAACTTAGTCTCCTATTTTCTTAAAATATAATCTCAAGACTAGCTTTCTATATCGAAGTAAACATAAAAAATATTGGCCAAAAAAGTATTAGAGGGAGACAGAAGATTTTCCTGTTCAAAAAATGAGAATGAAGAATCATTAAATAAGTAAATGATTTATAAATTGCTGGAAATATAGTATTTAATAATTTTATATATATGAATCCAAGCGGTGTTTGTTGATCACATTATTCTCATGTTAAATAAACAAACAGTAGAATAGATAAGTGTGATGTTTGTAGCATTTTAATTCAACCGTTTGTTTCTCAGAATCTGATAAGCCGTTTAATATTTATCCACTCTTTTAAGCATAAAACAAATTAAAATATTATATGAGCTTATCGCTATATAGAATAATTGTGTTCAATGAATTTATGAGTTATTTATGAGAAAAATTAATTTTTATTATTATTATGAAATAAAACTGAGAATCTATTGTAATCTTGATCTATTTTAAAATGTCTAAAATATATAAAGCAGGGCTTCCTTGACTTTCTTGAAAGAGAGGAGGCACCTGAGACTAGGCAAAATTATTTTGGAGTTATAAGTCAAACTCAACCTCTCTCGATACTTCTGGGATTTCAGAATCATCATAGAAGCACTCTGGATCAAAGATCTCGTCCAAGGGTCTTTCCTTTTGGATTTTAGTTTACTATCACTAACTTAAATTACTCTCAGAAAAGCTAAATATGCCTTCAATAAAACACCAAATATATTACTGTTAAGAATTTATACTCTTTATCTATTTTTATACTTTGCTGAGATTAAAATTTTATCTTTAAGAATACTTTTTGATCTTAATAAGTCTAGTAACATAGGGCATCTTCTCAATAAGTTCAGGCTCTTGTTTGCTGCTCTTTGAGGATATTTCTTCTTCCATTTTCAGGTGATCCATTATATTTTCCATATCCTTGTTGAAGATTAATTGCGAGTGGATATCGGACGAGCATGATGAGCTTTCCTTCCACTTCTTTTCTTTTTGCAAGCTGAAGTCAAATATTATTCTCTAGCACTCATAAGCCTCCCTCCCTTCGCTGCTTAAACACAAAGTATTATAATGTGTGAGTGTGCTGGCAAAAGTGATTTGTTTTTTCAGAAGGTCTTTGTTCCTCTGAGCACTGTCGTCTTCTTTGGATAGGACTGACTGGACTGGAGTCTAGAAAGTGAACCTCTCTAACTCTGGAAAATTGGATTAGATGTTCTTGGATTATTAAGTCAAATAATATTTTCAATTTATCTTTTGATGGAGGCATTTGTGAGTTACGTGATTTAAAAATCTGAGTCTCTTTCGATAAACTCCGCATACTAGGTACTCAATTCAACTTTTAGCTGTTTTGAGCTCCCCTTATTTAATAATAATCTCTGGCCTAGCCTCGAGTCATACAAATACCATTATTCAAAGCATAAAACATTCTTAGTCATATTTATTGTCAGAATTAGTTTTAACAGCTGCTGGCTCACCTCTATCAATTAAATTAATCAACTAAAAGTGAGTTGACTGGTTTGAAAGTATTGGGCCCCTCTGAAGATTAAAAGTTGAAATCCTCTAAAGGAGTAGTAGTCATTTTGTAAGTCTACATTCACTCTTGGTACCTTATAATAATCAAGAATCTCGATTTATTCCACTATCGAAGTCAACAAATCATTAAAATGCTTTATTCCTTTTAAAATCTCTGATAATTGAATTATGAAACTACAAATTGATAGTTATATAAATTTTTATTTATTAGTTGTATGAAGTAGTATGAATGGATAGGTAAATTAAATTTGAGTAAATAAACAGGTGGTGATAGAGTTGCACTCTCTCTGATTTAATTATTTATTAACTTATCTCCTATCTTTATTTTACTGTCTCAATAATACAAAATCAATTTTAATATAATCAATCACCAATTAGTAGTGAGAATAAGAGTAAGGTAATGTTTTTAAATGAAAATTGATTTGGACTCCAAACTAATAAGAACAGAGTTTAGATATAATTTAACGAAACAAAGAATGTGATTTAGTCCGTTTGAATCCTCCCTATCACACCTAATGTCTAAATTGCTGATTTAATATTTGCTACTACCTCTGTATCAACTACTGTTGAGCTAGTTGCTACGCTGTGAGTATTCAAAAATATAAAAGCGCAATTTATAGCTTTAAAATGCTTTTATTTCAAATTATGATGGAATTTTTTGTATCAGGCTAATAAAGAGAAAAATATTAACTTTTCTTAAGAGATATAAAATATTTTCCAATTTAATTAGATATGGGCAATAATCCTTGAGGTTGTGATTATGAGGCTTACTGCTGCTATTGTTATTGTTGTTACTATTGTTGTAGTTAATGAATCAGAAGTGCGGATTGAGCAGGGTTCTAGGCTGAGAAACTCTGACCCTACATTTAAGTAGGTGCCAATTAACCCACTAATTGAGATGGATTTAGCTTTAGCTAGGACTGGAGTAGTAAATTCTAGGCTTGGGTGCTCTGACCCATCATTTAGAGCTGTTAGGACAAATTTGAATTTTATTGAGCCTAAATAAACTATTACTATTAGAGATTCTAAATGGCGAAACTATTGAAATTCGAAGGCTGAGTCTACTACGGGAATTTCTAGTCTATAATTTGCTTATTGATTTACCCCGCTGGTCCTTATGCCTGGGTGTTTGTAAAATTGGCCTTCGCTCCCTGAGGAAGAGCACTTTGCTGTTGGAGCATTTGCATGGGAAGGAAGGGACCGTTCTGAGTTGCGGGGAACCTTTAATTAGGAGATTATGAGAACTATGGCAAAATATATAAGCAATCAATCAGGGAAATTAATGGCTGTACTTTGGAAGGGTCATTGACATTCTGCCCCATTATTATGTTCGCGAGTTGATCATACTCTTTCCCCTCCCGTTAAAATACATATTACTGACCACAACCTTCCACTCATCTCTATACAACATAAATTAAATATCAATATAATACTATATTTAAAGTATATGATCCATCTCTTTTCTCGATACGTTTGTCTCATTAAGCCATTAGAAAGCTGCTTTGAAATCCAGGGATCGCACATTATCGAAAATTCAACTATGCGTGATAACTTAACAAATGGTGTAAGATTTATATTAAATATTCTAAACTATAATTCTATTAATGGATAAACTTACCTTAGTATACAGAACTTTGGAGTGACTAAAGATATATATAGACTCCTTTAATAGATATAATGAGAAGTTGCTAAAATATTACACTACCTCCCAAATAATAGAACTACCCCATACGAACAAATATAGTTGGTATGCATAAAAATGTACAACTATGTTTGTTCTAATTATAAGAATCTAAAATAGGTAGAGGTAATTATTATTAGATGAAGCCCACTTATGATTAAGTCTAAGAGAGGTTTAGATGGACTTACGTCAAACCAATATAAGGTACTGATGTTCATTTTCATTGCCTAACTTGATTGAATAAATTTACGCTTTTTAATCTTACACCAAAAGCAATCCAATACAACTTTAAATCAACAACAAAAATAACTAACTAATCAATATATTCACCATACTCTCAAAACTAAGTGCAGCCATAATTCTATCAATAAATGCCCCCTGTACCTCCTCCTACCCTACGGTTTGCAAGATTGGATAAAGATAAAAATCCTTTGCACACAAAATATCAAAGGGTACTATCAATATAGTAATTCAATTTTACAAATGCCTAATTTAATTGCTCTCAGTCCGGAAGATATAACAAAATATAAGAAACTCATTACTATTAAATTTGCTGTGATAGATCCTACATTTTTTTGGCTTCTCGCTCGCTCCATTCTGTAGCGCACGCTGTCGTCCGGCATGTCTTAGAAGAGGAGATCTGTCGACCAGGATAGCTAGGTAGCTCCATCTACACTCCTGTATGCTGGCCTAATCTTGGCTTGCGATGAATGATAAGCAAATTGAAACGCCACTTCTTACCATCCAAAGAAAAAGCCCATCTCACATAATTCGAAATGTGCTGGTTCATACATCGCTTCCAACTCATTTCATATAAATTAGAAAGAACAGACGATTCTTAAACATTATAACCAAATTTATTTTTGTCCAATTGAGTTCTACGATTAATCTAGTTGTCGTAGGGTGCTCTCACTGAGTAAGGAACGGTCATTAATATTCTATTTCAAAATATGCAAATTTAAACGCTTTTCATCTAGGGCTAAGATATAAATTATCCAATTAATCTAATCAACCAAGATCTGTTTAATCCACCAACTGAAAACTAGAGAGAAGTCAGGACAGGCAACTTTATTGTATATCACATATTATCCGAAAGAAATCCTAGATCTAGTCCAATGCGATCCACAACTGATGGTGACAGCTAACCCATTAACATTGACACAAACCACATATATCATAACTAACTATGAATCCAAGCTATTGCATAAACTATACTATCTACTAAGCGCATATAACGCGGTACTCGAGAACACATAATTTTAGAGAAGAAAGGAACCGGTAGGCCTAAAGCAGATAGATTGGGAATGCCACATATCGGTTAGCACTCTTCCAATAGAGACAACGCTTAAACTACAATCACAAACATTAAAAGATGAAAAGCGTATTCTACTATTCTAGTAATGAATTATATTACTACATTTGCATTGCAGGAGAGCATGGCTTATAATTCTATCACAAGTTCATGACGTATAAGTGCAAATTATTCAGAAAACCATCTATAAGTCTTCGACGATTAATTAATATCATTAATTACATTCAACCACCTACTCACAAACACCATAACCCAAAGATAAATAATGATGGATCGAAAATCTAAGAAAAAGCCAAACCTTAAAAATATAGCCCCTAAAACTGATTATATCTCATCGTCTTATCAGATTTTTAGAGCATTAAAACATTTAAAAAAACTGCGCATAAAATGTAGTACAATGAAATAATACCACCAAAACTTACCACTGCAAAAAAAAATCACACTAAAACACAAGACAAGAAGTATTCTCCACTTTTTATTTTCGCTTAATACATTAGCCTGATATCTCTTCTCCACAACAATGGATGCCCAATATCCAAATACTAGAAACTTGTCAGAATATTATGCACTAACGCATGAAGAAATAGATAGAGATGTAATTTTTCCCCAAATTTACTTTTTATGTTAACTAATAATCATGTTAACCTCTTCAACTTACCCATAACTGTAACCTCCGCCTCTTCTCTAATTTATAAAAAAAAACCTATTCATTCTATTACATAATGTCATGTCTAATATTATAGATTACACAACTCACTAAATGATAGAATATATCTTAAGTCTAAATGAGTCCTATACTTAAGTCATTTTTATTTATTGATAAGGACAAGAAGAATCAGATGACTACATCGAATTACATCCACCGCCCAATCCCAATAATTCTACAATACTGAAGCATTTTCAAACTTAATAACACCTTGCCAGACTCACGCATCTCTTCAGTGGCCTTAGACAGCCATTCCATCCTCTCCGAATTGGCTTCGTACTTCTACAAAAAGATATATACCATTCACTCATTAGAATATTCCCTTATCCACGTTCATCTCAACTAGAAGCTCATAGCCTCACTGCTTCTTACTACTCTCTTACGATAATCATATCTTCCATGAACTTGCTATAAATTTTAATAATAGAAAACTATATAACCTCAAAACAACATATGAATAAAGCATTATGACGCCATGATAGAAGAAGATAAAAAAAAAACAAAAACAAAAAGGATATATTTTTAAACGCAGCCTACTCCTCCGAATGAATATGAATAGTCAATCACTAAAAAAAAAATCCGTCACTGTCGATTTAATTCAGGTTTCTTCTTTGATCATTAAAATATATCCGCTGACATAATCACATATTCTCAATCTACATAAAAAAACATAAGTGTACGAGTTATGAGGACATCTCTCATAAGGGAAGTGCTTTCATTTTTGATGTCATTTCTGATTACGCATCCATGAGGATGATCGAGCTCTGTTAAAAGAATATACAGAAAATGCTAAGGGCCATCGATAGGAAACATCGGAGACCCTTCTGGAACATGAAGATCACATGAAGAAACAGTCAAAGTCATTCTTGAGCATCGATCACAAAAATCCCACTCTTCGCTCCTCAAAATGAAATTATTCATCAATTCCATCAAGGTTCCACACCCTCCAATCCTCACCAGGATGTAATCCATACCGTCACATCATAGATTGGTCACCTCACACAAGTTTGATATGACATCTCATAAATCCCCTACTCACCCTTTATTAAGACATTCCCCTCAAACCATCCTCTATGTCTTCTTGCGTTATTAAATACAATACCACAGAATAAAACGATGACAGCCTTGACAATTCTCTAATTGCATTGCCTCTACCAATGATCAATCATGGTTAAACCACTAACAGGAAATTTATAAAATATCGTACAGTACAATACTTACTAACCTAAGAAATATGTATATTACTTTAATTTTAAATTATTTTCTTCTTCTCACCACATCATCTATTTTTCTCTAGTAGTACACATTCTCTTCCATGTGTTAACACTTGATACTGAAATATTCATTAAAATCAGCGTTTCAATAGGATATATAATATATTAAGGTAGACCAACGACAATTTCAAGGAAGCTTGGCGAGGGAGGTGCAATTTGGTCCTATTCTTGGATGTCCTTGGTAATGGCTCTACTTAGATTAGCTCTTAATTTCTTTTATTACAAGCAGGCCACAGTCCACACTCTGAACTAGCGCTGGCAGTCTCGTTCTTCGAAGTTACAAAACAGTATCGCTCTTTTCAACGTGTCATCAAGTTAATTAAATATGTTAAATACTTTAATGTAAGATATAAAATATCATCAAGTGGGTAATCTATCACATCATAAGAGTTGCTGCTGTCAAGTGCGACTGAACAATCACTACAATAAGATTGAGATATAGGTCTTCCATATTTTATGTGATAATTTCTAGAGAGAACTTCAATATTTTTTGTTGTTGTTAATGCACTTACTTACAAAGAATAATCCTTTTATTGTAGGGTCTAAGATAAATAAAGTGAGCAGAGCAAACTCAAAATTATAGCAAAGTTTATGTGGACACGAATTGAATGGAATTTCCTCATTATGAATTATTTATTTTATTGAAATTTTGCTCAAATTAATAATCCAATATACAATATGACTTAGAATTAGGTTTGTGATTCTTGAATAAACGAGCTTCAAGTGTCATTTCACTACTATAATTGGAGTTGAATTAGTAACAATTAAGCTCTTTAGAGTGATTAAGAGACTTTCACAATAAAATTAGTATGAACTTGAATAGAGAATTAATAAATGAGTAAATTGAAAGAGTGTTGGTGTTCAGAGATTAATCAATATATTTAAAATGACTACAGTTTCAATCTTAAAAATGAATCCTTCCCTCTCCAAATATATCTTGAAACTTCTCTTAGTCATCAGTTATTTAAGCGCACTTCTCTAAGCACTGCAGTTTAGTGATGGTTCAACTCTGGAGATCACTATTTTAAATTGTCCATACAAAATATCTTATATTGATATGGCAATAAAAGTATATTTATTTTGAACAGAACTCACATGTAGTTTGAGGTGAGTGTACCAAAGAACCACTTATTATCTGTGGGGTTTGGTGAACACATGCCTAATACAGACATGGTCATGTGGCAATCAAACGGCATCTAGAGTGCTTGCACATTTATTTATTATATATTGGAGTGCCTGCACGGACATGTGGTCCACAGGAAGGCATAGACCAGACATGGACAAGCAATAAGATTATAAAACTACGCTTGCCCTTGACAACTAAGAAAGAGCTTTCTTCAGGAGTTTGAGGGAGCTAAACACTACGGATACTAACGGCCAAGATAAAGTTCTTTCATATGAGGTAAGTGGTGTAATTGATAGTTTGAAAGTATATATCAAAGGTCATAGATATAGCTCCCTATAAAGGCTATCATAATAATCTAGTGACATAATAACTACATAATTAGTATTATCACTCATTAGTTCTCGATTTAAATAGTTTGTTTATAGGATGTATAAGAAATCAACATGATATGGATGTTCATAGATACAAAAAATTTTCCATTATACTTTTAATTTTAGAGATAGCTCTTCACAACTTAAAAAGCACTACAGAGACAATAAAGGTAGACTGCTTGTCCAATGTGATATTTTAATGCCAATCGCTGATGGATCTGTGCTCTGCGATCTTGAGTTGAAGCCCATTCTAGATATAGCTTTGATAGCAGGGTGGCTTCAATTCGTAGCCTGGACTGTTTTAGGCCTAGTTCAAATTGCTAGCTACAGATATCTAAGGAGGAGATGGTGGCTCAATAATTGGCTTCATGCCATATCAGGAACAGTCATTTCATTAAATAGAAAGATGTGAATTATATTTTTTCCTTAAATCATTATGCTGGAGACTTTGATAATAGGATTCGTGGGGATGATAGATGGCTTTGAAATAAATTACCATGTGATCCTTGGTTTTGGAATAATGGGCTTAGTCTTTTTCTGGTCTATGTTCGGCTGGTTCGTTTGGTGGTACTCTAACAAGGCTGAATGGCAGTCAGCTAAAGTCATGAGGCTCAAAAAGATAAATAAAAATTTAAATGTAAATTATGTAATTTTATTTTAAGATAAAGAAGGTAATTTTGAAATGAGTTAAAGTGGTTTTAGTGGGGTGGATACCTGCTTCTAACTCTGAGTCAGTGGGCAATGATATCTGGAGTGTTTGTTTACAATGATAACAGCTCGAGTGCAATGCGTTCCCTTTTGGGCATCATAGACATCTTCTTTTTCTTTGGGTTACTGGCTTTGATGGAGTTCTTTCATAGAAGGAATTAGCAAGAATATGTTCCCTACTCTGAATTCAAGTATGAAATGAGCAGTGAGGAGTTCTAAACTTAAAAAGAGAGAAAAACTTAATAATTGTTAGATAGAGATATGTTAATTATATTTGAATGAGCAAGGTTTACGCTAGAATAAGCAAGGGAGAGAAGCTAGTGCTGCTGAATGACATGGTATTAAATGTGGGCAAGTATATGTTCAATCACCCTGGAGGCAAGTTTGTGATAGCGCAAAACGTAGGGAGAGATATCACTAAGTTCTTTTATGGAGGTTACTAAATGGAGAACTATGGAAACTAGAAACCCTACTTCCACTCAAATAAATATTTTAGATTAATTTTAATGTTGCGAGGTCAGTGGTCAACGATCTTATAATTGGAAAGATGAATTCAAAGGCTCCTAAATTCATTGTTCAAGCACAAATAAAATAAATGCAAAAATTAATTCAAAGTAATTGACAATTATATAATTTTAATTCAAAAGTTTATCGCCAAATCAATAAAACATTAAATTAAAAAATATATTTTTTTACTTCGATTAGTGTTATATTCTATACTTTATTTGAAGCAGTATGCAAGTATCCTTACAACTAAAGTACAACTTGTTTCTTATTCCGCAGCAACACTCAAGTCCAAGGAGTGGCTAAGTACTACGAAGACATTTAAATGATAGGAAAGCACTACCTCCTCTCTAGTCTGGACTAATTCACCACAAGGCGCTAGTACACAATTACAAACTGCCTGTAGGGTGAGACCTATAGCTGCTACCTAAAGGCGATCGAGACTTTCTTACAAGATGAATAGCAGGAGTTTAATCTTTCAACTTTCAGGAAAAAAGTTTAAAATGCCTCTTTGCTTGAGCCTCCAAAAAGTCCAAGCCAAAGCTTCCTCAGCCAACCAAGTAGCCGCAGACTCAGGATCACTAAATTCAAATTAATTATTATAGACTGATTTTTTATCAGAGGAAAGAGTCCAAACCAGCTGAAAGAGAGCAGTCTCCCTCCCATCGAAAGCACTAGATATATTACTCAAAGAGATCAGCAGGAAAGTAGCAGAGTCTTTGAAAATATCAACAACATTACAACTGAGGTTATGATTAAAAATGAATCAGAACGCCCTATTCAACAAAGAGACGAGGAACTCTCTGTCGCTTCGCAGTTATACATGGAAATCAAATTCTTTTTAGGAAAAAAAAATTAATGGAAACATATCAAGAGATGTTGAACTCTTATGCTATGGGAAAAGAAGGAGGAGAAGTAGTTATGACTATAAAGAATTACCAACAGCAAGGTGGGCTATCTACCAGACTTTTCAAAGACACAGAAGGTGAGAAGAATTTAGTACTCACTTGCTAAGGTCCAATGGGCATAGGTCTTGATATCCAAAAGACTGGCACTCATCTTGCTTTCTTTAAACATATTTTTTTAATTCAAATATTTTCACTGGTGGAACAGGCTGCTTGGTATTTGTGGACTTAGTAGCTCACCTTATAAGAAAGTCACTCGGGATGCTAAAGCCTTCAGAAGACGCTCAGTTAGATGGAGAGTCATTTAAGTTTGTACTCTATGTGTCATTTCCAAAGAATGAAGATGTAATCGGACTTGATCTCTACGAAGGTCTAGTTAAGATTTAGAAAAAACTTTAAACTCGCAAGAAAATTCGAAACTCCAGAATGAGAACTATAGTCATTATAAGCGTAAGATGAAGGTGGTAATCATAAGTGTGGAAATTAATCATTATCATTCGCACTTTTAAAACTTAATGGAAGCCACAGGTGTTGCACGCAAGCGCAAGAGGACGCTCACCGAATATCTTTGGACCTGGCTGTCATTCCGCATGAGTCTAGAAGCCAGAGCGCTACATTCCAAGGTCAGAATCATACCCTAACTCTGAAGCTACATGTGATTGGATGAAATCACAAAAGGTGAGAGAGGTATGCGAATATAGAGAGTCGTAATGCTCAATAGTGCTGGATAAAGCATTCTTGGCGATCATGCTTACGCTAACGGTAACCTTCCAGAAAAGAAACAATCTCATTTGAAGAGCTTAGAGCCTTAGGTCGCCAGGTAACGGGGCATCAGGCCAAGCAACGTGGCATGATCGTCCAGCGGTGGCCGCCGCAACGACTTCATCATATTGATCTATAGGAGGCACGAGCATTTCTACAATAGAGCTAGAGAGATATCCCACCAAAACGCGATTCGAGAGAGCGCATTACACGGCAAGCATGGCTCAGTCGAGAACGGCACACATTAAGCCATTCACGCAGCGAGCCCACTATTACACGAGCAGATTAGGGGCCTCTCGTCTGTCTCAGCCTATCTTGGCTAAGTCTCTTCCAGCGCAACGAGGTCTACTACTGAGCCAGCACCTACACCTACATCCGCAAGGACCAGAGCAGAGAGAGCTTCCAATGACAAAGCAGCAAGAGTACGGCAATCGCTATCTACCAGTGGTGTATGACAAGCCGAGAGGTTTGTAAATCGACATCCATTTTTTTCCATCAGATGGCAGATGCCAATGAAGATGCTGCTGAGCGCTTATTGACCGTCTCTATCGCGACACAGCCTGAGAGCCGCTCACGCCACAAATTCATGTCGGGCAATCAGCCTCATGTCGCGCTCAGTCCCATCCAGCCTTCGTCCTTCTCGGGCAGCACAACCTTTTTGCCCACTTCACCGTCTTCATTATTCTCAGCTTCTGAGCTAACGCTTCGTCGCCATAAAAGTATTCATCGTGATGGATAACCTAGCTCCAACAAAAATCACAGGTCAAGGACCTCTCACCGCGAGCAAGACTTGCTCTATCTCCACCTACAGCTGCACCCTTAAATCCTGATTGAGCGACTCTGTGAGCCGTCTGAGCAAGAGTGCGTCGCCGCTTGGTCTCTGCATGGGTCAGTCCCATCTCTGGAATCAAGACGAAAAAACTCGTCGCTGACTTGGAGGATTAAAGAGATAAGGATAAGTTTAAGACTTATTAACTGGCTAATCTAACAATCCAGGTAGAAATAAATCTGTTCCGGCCAACTCGATCGTCTGAGATCACTTCTTGTGTGGGACTTGATCTGACTCTCACTCATGCGCCGTGTGACCAGTCTGTATTGGAGGTTAACACATGCCTTGTGAGACACCTCCCGCTTGCTCCGCTTGCTACTTGATCTTCACTCATTCACCGGCTCCGTGGTGTGCCCTAATTTCTCTACTCATCAACGACTGAATTTCTGCCCGCTGTCCATTAAGGCGAGAGTTCCGACGAAGCTGCTTGCTCGAGTTCAGGAAAGAGGAGTCCTCTATGTTTTGGACTTGGCCTTGGACTTTTGGGCAGTCCTTGCGAGAAGCTCTGCAGATCCACTGTTGTATCTGGCCTGAGTTCCTTTGCTCTGGAGGCATCGTTAGCCTTGTCTTGAAATAACTCGATCCGGCGGAGTTGAGATGTTGGAAGCATCACGCCGACAAGCTCTGTTGGCCGCAAGCTCTGGTCGGTCATGTACTGCAGGCTCAGTTCGCCGATGCTTTCTTATGCGTCTCGATGGGGGCACTCACTTGCCGAACTTCGCGAGATAACATCCTCGGAGTTGAGGGTGGAGCGAGGGGGCAGGCAGGGCAGTCTTATCGTATTTAGTCTGTGGCGCACACATGTTGGCCTTGTGATTAGTTTGAGGCAAGGTACTCCCTCCGTGGCGGCGCTTGCTCGTTGGCCTTCGGGAGGAAAGTGAGCACTTCTCTGCGTGCCTGCATAGCAGCTGCGCACCTTGTGTCTTGATGAACGCTCACGCTGCTCAGGACGGTCTGTGCTCGAGGCTCGATATCTAAAGATGAAGAACAGTGAGGTAAGTATTATGAGAATGGCAGAGGTGCGAGTCTAGAGTTTAGTTTTATGATAGTTAGACAGATTAACATGTGAGGCTGCTTCTAATTAGAGTATAATAGTTCAACTCGCTAATCAGCCGTATCCCTTTGTTCTTGGCTTGGTTATCTGCTTGCTCCATTCTCTTTTCACTGCATCTCTCGCCATGAGGCTCATTCGATCTCTAATGAGGAAATTCGTCTCTCACCTGCTCTCTTGCAGAAATTCCTTCGACTAATCCAGGAAGCGGACGATCTCCTGTGGATCTCAAATCATAGGTAGAATCTCCTTGCTCTTGATTTGGCTCGATACTCAGGCACTCTTCTTCCTCCAGGCCGATAGATGCGATCAATACCGCTACTCCTTCATGACCAGCAGACACTTTGTCTAGAAGACAATGCTGCTCTCTTACAATGGCCGTTTGGAACTATCGGACATCTTGATGAGGCTTTCATGCTTTATAAAGAGCTCGCGGCCTCACTGGTCCTTTGCGGATGCGTTAAGCTCATGTTTTCTTGATACACCTTTGTGGCTTGCGCCTGTGGGCTTGTGATGAAGTAACGGGTGTGGCTTCCTGGCTGCCATTGCCCTGTCTCTTCCTGCTCTGATCCTAGATCCTCCTATGGGCTGCGAGCAGAACTGTTGGAGCAGGTTCATGCTTACGTTCGTCATAAAGTCCCAACCTTGGACGCTGCGCAGGTAGTGATCTTGCTCGATGATGCCCCTTACCGTGCTGAGCTTGTGGCTATTTCACCGCTGGGCCATGCAGCCACATTGGGCGCCTCATATTGTTGTTGATCGGGTGGCGCGAGTGATAGGGAAGTCACTAAGTCTTTGAGAAGAGGAGCTCCATAACTGAAACTTCTGCCCTAAGTTTCGACTTCGTGTTGGCGAGCCTCTGTCGGGAGACCTTCAATTGTCTGCGCTGTTTGAGGTCCGTGTCAGATCGGATATAATGGGATCTTGGCTCATGCAATGGTCTAGTAGGGCATTCACCGGAGCTTGATCTGTGGTTTCTTGCACCGAGCCAGTTGGGCTCGAGAGGTATTTGGCTCAGGATGCACTGGTTCGGGGTCGCTTGGTGTCATCTTATAACTCATGGAAAGCATTCCTAGTTTCATATGCGAGTGATTTATTTTTAGTCTGCTGTTGTCAAGTGAGGCTTTTCAGTGTGAGAGTACTGGGAGCCTAAGGTCGCTCTGTTTGAATTCAGTGATCGTAGAGTGATACAGCTGAGGCTCATTAATGTCATTACTTGGTCGTTACCTGCGATTATGTACGACGAATCGCATTCAATCATGCTTCGAGCGCTGAGTCATCGGGCGATTTCTTCTTGACGAACTACGGATATGATGGCTTAGTCTGCTCTAGTCAGTCGTGTGCAGTTTGTTTCTCTTGCTGAACAATGCTGTATGTCCCAGAAGCTATGATTGAAAAAATCTTCCTGCCAAGGGTGCAGGTCTAGCCATCCTGCTGCTCCTATTCAGGTTGTAGTGTGAATTAGCCATCACAGCTCGTGAATAACTTAGAGTCCTGAGGAACCATTGCCTTTGAGTATGATGCTGGGACACGCGTGAAGTCAAACCATAACGTTTGGCATCATTCGATTGTAATACCATCTACAAATCGGTAGATGACTTTTTGTTTCGGATATGTACTCGGACCTGTGGTCCATCATAATGCAATATTATCAGAGAGTGGTCGATCACGTTTTGGATTGCTTATTGTCTATCCTTCGAGCTTGACTCTGTCCTGGCTAGAATCTCCGCAACAATAGTTGGCGAGAAGTCGTGTTTAGTGCATCTACAGTCTGTTATGACAGATTGGATTGAAGTCATACAATCGCCAGTCTTTCCGTCTCCTCCTTTCGTTCGATCATTTACTTTCTTGAGAAGTAATCGCTTGAAATTCGCTGTCTTCTGGTATGCGACGCTGAGGTCCATTTCTCCAGAACGTCGCCTAAGATCGATAATACAAAGGCGTGGTGCTCATCATCCTCTTTGCGGTAGGATCAATTCATGGTAGATGGACAGACTAGCGAAAGAAGATCATGAGGTGTAAGCGTCTTAACTTTTGATTACTGAATTGACTTCAGGAGAATTAAAGGATGCGTCGCCTAAGTCTTCATCTTATGAGTATGTTCTTATGAGTCCAGAGCTTACTTCTCTTAGATCAACGCGCTCCTTTAGCCTTATAGTGAAAGATTCACTCGTAGTGCGTTCAATCATTGGATAGGCGAGGATCTTGGGTTTCGAACCATCCAAACAGAGCGAGACGGAGTTAATGTTCTCTCGATCGAAGTGCGACTCGTTGTAATCCTTCACTCCATCTGATGACCTGGAGGTAGACTGAGAGACTTATCGTGCAAATGCGTGCTCTCGATGTCCTCTGCTGTCTGGCCTCACTGAGATATAGAGTAGTGCCACGGAGGCGCGGCTTCGATGCGTTCTCGACATATCTTAGAGTCCTACGAGTAGAGAGTAAGGGCTTGTCCTTTGTTAATGATCTGCCACCTGGCTCTGCCCTGAGGTCTCTTCGTTAAGCTAACTGTGCTGGTTCTTGATAACATCAGGCTACTCCTCATTCATTAAGCTCTGCCAATGCGCGCGTGGACGTCGAGTTGACGTGGCAATGAGCTCACATCTCTTGGCAGCGGTAAAGACTTGATTTAGAGCGTGGGCCCTCTACTGAGTTTTCTCACTTTACTCTCATAGCAGTATGATGGGATCAATCAATTTACGTTGCTAGAGGCTTGACTGTGAAGAATAAGTCCTGAGGCTATGAGTAGCGTCGAAACCAATCTCTCACTTGACAGTAGTTCGTCGAGTGAGCTGGATATACTTCATGAAGCATTAGGCCTAACATCGCGAGCAGAGTCTGTTGCCATTCGTGTCTTCAAAAATGCAATAGGTCAGAGCAACCTGCCGATCTTGGAGATGTATGCGTAGGAGCGGCCTGGTAATCTGAAGGAAGCGCTGGTATTGCAAGTCACCGTCGATGAGGAGCCTGGAGGTGAAGGGCTGGATAATGTGCTGCACATTGGAGAACGTTGGGCAATCACATACGATACGTGGGCAATTAGTGGAGTCGCTCACTCTGCCTTGGGATGAAGGAGTGGTGCTCAGAACACCTCACGGGCGGTGGGAGATCGGTCGAATGTGTTATAGAAGGAGCTTGCTGGCACAGAGGCTTGAATGGTAAGACATATCTGGTGCAGAGTATGGCTCGAGCTCTTCTTGCAACCCACCATATAACGATATTTGACGATCGGACGCAAGGCTTAGGTTGAGGGTCTCTAAACAGCTATCTGGGTTCAGACCGTGTCAAGCGTTGGTGGGATCTTTAGTAGGGCATAGAGTGTGGCCGGGAGGGATTGAGTGTCTCCAGTCTGGTCGGGGGCGCGATCGAGGTGATGAGTGATTATCGATATTAATTATATATGAACCAGATCGCAGCCATCAAATCAACGTTTACATATTACTAAGTGTGGTTAAATCGTTAGTAACTACTACTACTAATAACTACTGACTAGATACCACACTCACACTTTTTCAACGCTCAATGAACTATGAATTAGGAATGACTTAAAGGTAAGTCCCAACACATCGTTGGATTTAATTATTATTGCAGAGGATTCGAAACTCATAGCTTATAAATGAGCTATTAGCAACAATATATAATGCATATTTAATTATTCTTTGCAACGTAAGCAAGGAAAAGAAATAAAATTATTCCTTTGAATTATTTTTATTAAGGAGCGATGGGATAGTAAATTCCTAGAATCTTAACTTGAGAAATACACGGAAAGTGGAAATTAACTGTAGAAGATTTGGGTGTGTGGACCACCCAGAATGAACGAAGACTTTGATAGAAACCTGTCTAAGTTTTCGAAGAGATTCAATTTCCAGCATCACACCTACGATGTTTTATGAAAGTTTATTACCTTAGAAGGAAATATATATATAATTGATTATAATCATGAAAATTGATAGAGTTTTATAAATGAGGAATGATCATTTTATATATCCTCATGATTGATTGAGAGATTGAATAAGTTATGTATCGATAGAGTTTATATTAGGAGAAATTATATTAAATAAATTAAATAAATAGGTTAAAATATGTCCATAGCTAATTTAAAACGTCAACTCACAATTAATCGCAACCAATTAGTTTAATATAGCTAAAAATATACAAAATTAAATAATTCTTCACATATTACTGAAGAACACCATCGAACTATTTGCAAATTTTATCAATTTTTAGAGTATCTTCTCGAGCAAATAAAAGCTAAAATACAATTTGGTATTTCCTGATAGTTTGAGATGAGCTTTTCTACTAAGTTCTCTCATAAAAAAATTTCTCATATATATATAGCTTTTGAAATACTGATATTTTATGAGTAATTATTTATTTTATTTAAAAATAATCAATTAAGTTAAATATTTTCTAAACTATAATAAAATAAAATTTATTTCAGATCTTCTTATTTATCATCGTTAGAACTCTTAGGATAATTTATAGAACTTCGAAATATAAAAAGATGAGCCAGACTTTATAAATTTCAATATATTTGAAGCAAGCAAATCTGGATTAAATACTTGTCGAGGCCTTCGAAAGTCTTGTACAAGTGAAACCTTAAAATGAAATAGTATATCTCTCTTCATTTTATTTAATTCATCTTATATTTATTTTCCAATAATTAAATTTATACAAAGAATAATGAGTTTGAGGGACTTATTGCTATTTAATAAAGAATGAAGATGGTTTTATATATAAAAGAATTAAATATCTCTTAATTATAGTGGCTATCTCTATTTATTTTTATTTATTTTAATTTAGTAAAGTAAACTTATCATAAATAAGGTACGCTATCATTTTCATTATTTTTTGGAGAACAAGTATATTATATAAATAAATATATCAAATTTAGGAGAATTAGCAATAAATAAGGAACTGGAACTCCTGCTTATCATATAAACAAAAAGCACTCCTCTCTTCCAAGCAAATAAAATACCACAAAACTCATCCTAGCTTTGACATAAGATTGATTTGCTTTTGTTTCTAAGGGAAAAATTGACCAAGTATAGCCTACAATGAAAGAGTAAAAAAAGTTTTATACTACTTTTTTATATGAGAAATGTTATTTCATCTTCAATTTTAGAATCAAATTTTTTTTTGGCTATATTTAGTGATATAAATTAATTCTCTATCCTATAAATCCTGAATTTCAATATAAAAGGTTTATTTTTGCAGGCGAGAGCGTATCTTTATGAAATTCCAAGCCAACATGCAAAAGCATAAAAAAATATTGTAGTTATTATTTGATACTTCCAGAATTAATAGCATCAGATAATTTTGAATAAGAAATGAAATCTAAAGATTAATTTGCTTTAGCCCTTGATAGGCCATTTGAAGTGGAACACCACACAACTATGACTCTTAAAAATATTTAGAAAACCTTCCCCATTTAGTAGTAGAACTTTAAAACAAATTTTATTTACAGACAAATTTGAATTATAATTTACAAAGGCAAAAGAATTTGAGGAAATAAAAGAAGTAGATGAAGAAGATGAAGAATATGAATACGAGCCAACTATAAATGAGTCCTTCAGTCCTATGAAGTCTACTAAATATGTAACTTCCATCAGTAATCCAGTTACCTTTCAGCAGCGATAAACACTGGCTTCCACTAACCCATTTGCCATTTATAATCATATATTTTAATATATAAGATTCAATTTATTTTTAAATAATCCAGACTAGTTCAAAGAGAAATACGAAATTATCCAAGACTTATTTTATAAGAATGTTAGTTATTTACTTTACAGGAATCATTCTAAAAGACATTATAAATGAATTCAGCGGTGACTATAACTCCCTAGACAAAAAAGATGTCATGATCTAGAGAGCTATTGAAAGTTAAGTTATCTTAAAATTAAAAGAAACTTCATTTTCTTTAGCAGTTGATGAAAACACCCTGAAATCTCTTGACTAATATTTAAAGAGACACTCCAAGAACTATAAAAACATTATAGGCACTGATGAGTTAAAATATTTTAAGAATATATAAGTTAGCAAGAGGAGGTGAATCAGTGGTATACAGATTACAGCATCTAGGAAAGGATGAAGTTGTCATACATTATATTTTATTTTAATTTTAGAAGAGCTTCGTTTTTATTTTGTCATTAAAAAATCAGTTATTTAGCGTCGCAAACATACTTCCAATTCAAAATATACTCTTCAGAATTTAAGCGGCTTCTTAAAAATAATGAGAGAAACTCAATTTTTGAAGCTTCTAAAGAGAAATTAGTAAATAAACTTGTGGATTATAAAAATAAACATATATTTTTATTTAATGATGTAAGCTATATTTTTTAGTTTTATGCGATAAATATAGCTAATTCATTAACTAATGAAAAAAATTTCTCGAGTAAATAATGCCTCCTTACTTAAAACGAAATTAAATTTATCTTAAATTACCTCAAAGAGAGAGATTTATTTAAGACCTATCATCGCTTTAAACTTATTTTAATTTAATGAATCAAGAAATTCTTCACTGCAAAAATAAATCAACAGAATAATTAAGGAAATATTTTTTTCTTAAAATTGAAAAACCAAAGTTAAAATATTTTTAATACGAAAATCTCATTTCTTACTTAATTTTTTATCTTTACAAAGTGATAAATATGTTTGCCAGGTAAAAGAGGAAATTATTGAAGTAGATGAGAATTCCCATATTATCTAGGACTATCATGTGAATAATTATATATTGATATATCAAAATTTAAAGCAAAAAATATTTATTTAAAATTCCAAACTTATTTAGACTCAGCTAAGAATAGACACCGTCTAATTACTGAAATCTACCTGTTACTGCCGAAGAAAAAAAAAACATAAAAAGCAAATCTATAAAATCAGAAAAAAGTCGTACCTACTGATTCGGCAAGATCCCGTCAAGAAAATTATTACTTTAAAAAGAAATTGAAAGGGTATTGACTTAACTATTTTTCTCGAGTGTCTACAAGGCTTAGGATCACTATCTTGCAAAAGACAAATTAGAACAAAAGCCTGAAAGAAATTTATCTTCACACACAGAGAAATTAATTGCAATCCGAACAGAGATATACGATTTTGATATAAAAATTCAAATTGCTGAATTTAAATTTGGAATGAAAAAAAAGACTTCAGGAAAATATACATAAATATCAAAATCATAACATTAGCATATTCACAAATTATGAAAGTGCTAGCGCTCTTTAGATGAGAAAATTTGGAGTTGTAGATGCTCATCCTTTCTCTTCTAAGTTTCAGCACATCATGACTGATCCTCAAACTCTTCGCCACTAAGCGCACTTCAGTTTGGAGTAGCGCGCGAAGATCTTCCATAGATAGTTTCCTTATCTCAAGATCTCTCCGTAGACTGTAGCAAACATCTATCGTTGAAATGGCATAACGTACAAAACTCTGAATCGAGTGAAGCGCGTTATAGACTTCACTAAGCCTTTTATTATAATAATCTAAAATATATTTAGACTACTGCTCAGGTGTGAGAGGGATAGCGTGAAGTTTGTATGTGCTGACGAAGCTGTGTTCACACACAACACCTTCATGAAGAAGAGTTGGTACAAGAAGCACGATAACATACAAGAGTTCAACGGCATTGAGTTTTACAGCTGGAACTTAGTTAAGGGACACTATAAGAAGCTGCTGCTCTATCACTTGATGCATGATTAAGCTATCGATACGGAGGATTTAATAGTGAGTAGTTGTAAGAAAGTTATGTGCGAGATAAGGTAGAGTGAATATTTAGGAAAAGTATTTAAGCTTAACTTAATAACTTAAGTCACTTTTGCTTATTTGGGAAGAAGGGATTCTTAAGAGGTTCCTTTCTCTCTTCTGTTGGGCCAGATGGACCTAGCTTCCTCATCTTCGAACCTGCTCCCGCATCTATGTGCATCTCGTCGTCCTAAGTTTGTATAGTGATAGACGCTTGCTCCCTCGATGCTTGTATTTTGCTTCCGTGCTCTGAATACCTTTGCTCTCTCCTTTCATTAAGTAGATGCCAGTGCCAGGTTTTTCTACACAGTTAAACTCTAAAACTTACTAGAGAAGTAGGGATACTTCTGAAGCTGCTCAAACCATTCGTCGCTGATAACTATTCCTTGCTTCTTTGGGTCGTTCTACTCTACTTAGAATCTCTTCCTGTGTGCATCTTCAATGATCTCTTTGAGGTACTCTGCGTTACAGTAGCAAGGACGCCAAAGATGAACTTTCGTCTATTTAAACTTGAAAATGAAGAACAGCAACTATTTTACACTTTAAATGATCTCTTGAGTTCTCTGCACATAGTTTACAGCCTCATCCAATAATATTTAGTTAGTGATTCAAGAGTAAGCTAGATTTTCTCTATGGGACTTGCTTATAACTTGGAATGATTTTGATAAATCAGATCAGTTTGTGGAATATTACTCTCCTGAACTAAATAAATATTTCGTATATATTGTTTAAGAATATTATAGTCTCTTGAAAAGTTGGCCTACTATTTTTATTAAGCTATTCAAATTATGGCTTATTTGCATTAGAGAAATGTTTTCTATGGTGATATTAAATTAAAGGTTTAAAGAAGAAAATAGTAGGTTTAGTAAGTCTTTAATAACAATTCTGTCAGTCTTTTGAAACACTAAATCACTTTTCTCTCTATCTCGAAATCAATTGTCTCAAATATACTGTCAGATCTTTCTGGCCTTCTCTAAGCTCTTTAAATCTTCAGAGAAACTCAACTATGCTTATAAAAGCCTAAAAAATGTGAAGCAGAATATTGCCTGTGGTCTCGCCTCAAATTTTATATTTCATTATCATAAAATGAGTGTCAAACAGTATTTCTTTTCATCTCATTTACCGAGTTACCTTTATTATTTTTTTCTTCAAAAATTTTTGCTCCTTATCATGAAATATTATGTCATAAATGAAGAGTAGGTTGATCCTTTTAGAGAATTTATTAGGTTTTTTCCTTCTATTTCACTATACTCGCGCACCCTCAATTAAAATGCTGACTTAACTTCCTCTCGATCAGTAAACTATAAAGAAATAATTCCCGATCATCTGAAGAAAATAATCCCCTCCAAATCTCCATGCCCAGTTCTAAGCCAATTTTTTGCTGCCTATAATTTTCTTTATAATTTAGTTAAGATGATATGAAGCCTGATAACCTACTTGTATTTAAGGATCAGTTGATCAAAGTGGGTGACTTTGGAACTTCAATCAAACTGGAATCTTTAGATAAAACTTTGAAGTAGTCTAAATATGAAATTCTTGGTCTTTCAAGAGCATACTAAACTGAATAAAGTGTATAAAACTTTTTTTTGAATAGTTTTACGAAGATTTTTTGAATAGCAAATATTAAACTAGAGATCAATTGATTTAAATTAAAAAAGATCTTTATAATTTTCTTAAATGATATAAGCTGATATATACAGTCTAATAAGAACTTTGCAATTTTGCTTAAAATAAACTATACAATAAATAAAATTAATATTCTCTAAACGGGTATAAGCCTTAATTTATACCAAATACAATAGTGAGGTTATTTATTTTATCGACTCTCTCTTACCTTAATTCTCTGTATACTAGAATCCAGTTGTCTGTAAAATTGTAAAATTTCCACCAATATTTATAGACCGAATATAAAAATATTAGATAATAAGCTCATGTTAGTTATTTGATCAAAATCAGTTAAAATTATTCCTTAAAGTTGAAAAACTGTCAAGTTAATTATTCTTATTTATTAAAACTTATAACAATTGTTCAAAGAAAAAAACTACTAAATTGATAATCAATCTAATAAAGGACCGCATTCATAATTACATCAGTGTATAATGAACCATCCCTTTTTAATAAGCATGCATAATTTATTCCAATAAATTTCATTTTGGTTTTGGCCAAAGGAGAAAGTTATTGATAAAAGAATGTCAATTTCTCATGCCATAACATGAGAATGGTCTTAAATTTTAATAAATTAATAAAAACTAAACGCTTTGATTTAAACTTTCCGCCAAATAGAAGAAATTTGTGCGAGATGATTCTATATCGCTTAAATTATACTAAGAATTTAGAGGGTACTCTAATTTACATTTCGAAAGTGTTAAATCGATAATTAAAATAATATAATTTGACAAAAATGTTCTTTGAAGATTAGGAGAAGCTTGACTTGCTGATTGCACAATTCAAAAATGAAAGTAAGCATGATGCTATTCTTCACATCTCTTCCCTCTCAAGTACAAATTCTTTAATTTTTATTTATCTCAAGATATGGAACATTTCTCTAAACTCATTTGAAGCCAATAGTTGATGAATTTAAAGAGACAATCAGGTCTGAATAGAATAATCATATTTTGAATATGTAAATAGTTAATAGAATCTCCCACAAAAAGAAATAATTTAGGAGTTAGATACCCTTAAGTCTAATAACTTTCCTGATCATGAAGAATTCTCAAACTAAACCTTTTTAATTTTTTATTGTGCAATCAATTTAGCAACTTATATTTTATGTTTAAGACCTTTGTGAGGACTCTACTTTTAAGTAAATGATTTTAGACATCATGTCAGTCATCATAAAGAAAACATATATTATCTTTAATGCTACATCAAGAGCTTTTAAACTATAAGTGGTAAAAATCTTTTGAGATCAGATGAGTTTGACAATATTTTCAAAAAGTAAACCCAATTTTCTAAATTTTTCAAATTGAAATATTTTTAATAAAGGTTATTTTTCTAAAAATGGAGAACTAAAAAAAGATTTAGATACTCTCGAGAAAATAAATTAAAAAATATTTATAATTGTTATTGAAAGCAAAAGATGATAGAAAGATTATAAAAAATATATCATTAAGATGATTTAAAAATACATAATTATAGAGGAAAATCCAATATATCATAAAATTTTGAAGGACTAAAATTCTTTATTGCTAATTATAAATTTAATAAGAATCAAAATATAATTAATTATTTAGCTGTACGCAGATTTCTTACACTATCGATAAAATTACTAAGATATTTCAGATCTACATTAAATAGCATATTGTCTACGAGATTTTAAGGAAGATATAACTGAGAAAATTTAAAAATTATGTTTAAGCTGGTATTAAAATTTAAAATTGCAAGAAGAGATGTAGTTGCAGCAATCAATTTATTTAATGTATGAGCAATGGATCATGCAAGTGGCTATTTTCTATCTAGTGAAAAATAAATTAAATAAATTTTTAATATTTACGAATTATATAATGAAGAAGAAAAGGAATCAAAATATGGAGCATACTAAATTGAATTTTACAAATTGGAAGAAAGTGAGACTGTTAAAAATACTCTAAGAGCTTACAAAATTAAAGTGTATATAATTAAAATATTTGTAAACAAGTTATAGAAGTTCATTTCCACAGATTAATTTTCTTTTAATGATTTTTTTAATTGGACAAGGCAAGAGAAATTATTGAAGGAACTAATTTAGACTCTGCTTTTAAAAGGCATGACTTTCATCTTAATAACAATTCAAATAAATTAATTGTTTAAATAACAATTAGAAGCTAGCTATAGAATATATAAAAATTATTTATAAAAATAATAATTACAAAGTGAGAATTTATCTTTTCTCCTTTTGCATTTTGTTATTAAAAAATATTATAATTTCTATTTAATTGCAAATTGCGATTATCTTAAATTCTGCTCTTCAAGATAGATTTGGTTTAATTATTTGATTCTAGAAATTTATTAAAGATTTTGGTTAAACCATTCTCTTTTTACTTAATGTTTAGAGGAAAAAGAAAACTTAGCCTTAAATAAATTATAAACACTCTTATTTCTCATTTTTCTTTCTCTATAGCGAATCTTTAAAAGAGATTATTAAGGCATATTGATTTATAACTTTTTTAAGCAATTTATTTACCATTTTTTTATTGTTTTAATTCCTTATCGATTAGAATGATTTAGTATTTATAAAAATTTTTCTACTTTTATATTTTAGAATCTTGTTTGAATTTTTAAATTTCTCCTAAAATTAGCAATTATCATCATATTTCTAGAGGTTTACTAAATTCCCAAATTAAAATCCATAACCCAAAAAGCGCTTAAGGATAAGAGTTTAGAAATTTTAAATCATGAATTTTTGGCTTATTTTAAAGTAAAATAATATTTAAACAAAATTATTAAATGAGAGAGAAGGAAAGAGGCCCCAAAAAGATAAAGATAATAATTTAAATGAAATAAATTCTCTCTAAAATACTAGAAAATTAAGATTATATTTTATTTGCTATATAATATTGAATATGTGAATTACTTGCTCAAGATTAAAGATTACAAAAAGGCGAATGAGTAAGCAACTGGTTGGCTTTAGAGATATCAAGGGCTAAGGGGGGATTCAGATCCAACTACTTTGACTTTCTTTGGTTTAGTAGGAGAATCTTAAAATCAAAATAAATATAATAAATACTGCAGAGAAAATAATTAGATAGTTTAAATAAATTATAAATTATAAATAAACTTATTAAATTTAAAGTAGGATATTTAAGTAACGGAAATTTAACAAATTTTTTACTCTAAATTAGATAATTAAATTAATCTTTCGAAATCTTTGTAATTTTTGTTCTGGAGTGTTATACTAGAATATTAAAGCAATTAAAATAAGAGTCTTAAGATATCAAAGAAGTAAAGAATAAGAGTTAATTTAATCTCAAAACTGAGAAGTGTTTGAAAATCTTAATTATAAATTACATGTTTATTTCTTAAATAAGTGTGAATCATTAAAGCAAAGAACCCCAACTTGTATTTAAAATGAATTATCTAAATAGTTTATTTTTTATAATTTTTTTATCTAATCTCTTATCTTCGAGGGGGATAAAAAAACTAGGGATTAGATATCTAAGCAAGTACCAAAGCTGAACTTGGCCTGCTTTTGCCGATTTCTAAACTTGATGGAGAAGATAGATAGAAAGGATGTGATCAGGGCAAATCTGCCTCCTTCGATATACACTTAGAGTTTCTTTTTTTAATTTAATTCTAGAGCTTCACTTCTCAAGATTTGGTTGTCATCTTCAACTTAGTCAAAATTATATTCTAAATTCAATTAAATTAGAGTCTTTTTCTGGGAGTATGAGGAGAAAGCAGTTATTTAAGTACTCAAAAATTGGTATGAACTTAATTTCAACAACAATCTTAAAATGAAAATTAAATTTAAAGACTTTATAGTATATTTAGCTTAGATTTTTCGTTTCTCGCTAGAAATTAATTTTTTAAAGTAAGAAAGTTTACTTCGCTATACAGATCATGCATTTTTTAATTCCTTCAATTTTTAATCGAAATTTACGTGTCTACTGCCTGAAAAATGCTGAACCCTTTTTAAAGTGATTTAAAAAACTAAGAACTCAAACTAACTATTAAATTAGCAGCAATTCATGCTTATATATTTACTAAACTTGGTCCTCCTAGGTTATATTTCATCAAATGACGGAAACTCATATTTTTAAAAATCTTTGTTAAACTGATAATATAATTAACAAACAAGGAGAGAAAGCAGATTAAATTTTTATTTGTATTGAAATTCTTTTTTTTATATAAACATCGTTCTATTTAAATTTTAATAAAGCTATAGAAAAAGTTCTTGTGTCAAGAGGTGATGTATTTAAAATAATAGTTTAATTATGATCCTTACAGGTATATAGACTGCTATTACATTTTCATGAGAAATTTATTTTAAGTGAACTTTATTATTGAGGTTCTTGAAGTCTATGAAAATAATATTTATATATATTATGAAGATAGTAGAAGAGAATCTTCCTTTCCAATTTGAGAGGCAAGAAAAATACATTCCCTAACAAAATAGGAGGAGAATGATTATTATAAAAGATCTGAATTCTTGTCTAATTTGTTTGGTGATTGTATTTAACAGTAATTAAAATATTTCATTTTAAAATTAAAATGTAACTTACAAGCGGATACGATGATGTTTAAAAGATTTTATTTTCAGAAGTTCAACTAATTTTTCTTTTTCTTCTTCTGAAAGTTACTTAACTACTTTAAATTTATGAAAAATGGAGAGTTAAAGAATGAGCAAGTAACTATAATCACTCGCATTTTAAAGGGAATCATGATATTTTTATATATTAATGGTGTAGAAACCTTAATTATTTATGAAACTAAGGCTTATATTTGATTAAAGTCTCGCTAAGAGAGCTAGATTTGAATAATAATTTATCACATATTTATGAATACCTACTTTAATGAGTAAGGATGTCAATATAAAAGACATCAAATTCATTTTATATGAATACTATTATCTATTTCTAAGATACCAATTTTAAAATAGTATTATTTCTAAGAACCTATGTCACCGGTTACAAAGTGAATATAGGATTGCACAGTCCAATTAGGATATTTAAGAATCTTTAAACCTGAGAAAGATTAAGATTTCCTTCACAAATAGGGTTTTACCAATTAAATATTTTTTATTCAACAGAAATAACTCAATGCTTGGCTACTATCCATTAAATCTGAAAATATTTGTAAAATAGAAATTAAGTAAAATTATTTTTTGCAGCTTCATTAAATACCAAGAGAAAAATTATTTCTCTTTACTTTCAAACAAGCTGCAGATATGGGAGATACTCAAATAATTTAGCTGCCATTATATTGCAGCTTCCGATCAATTATTTTATTTATCATCGATTATTTTTATTCTCTACTAGTATAAGGCGTTAAATAAAGTATAAAAATATACTTCAAAAGAGTTGTGTCTCAATTATTATTTTACATTAGACCAAAGGGAATTCTTAATTATTTAATCCAAATATTTGTATTGAATTGTATTCGTCATTTACATCGACTTAAGTTAATAGACTGAATTCCCTCAACAGAAAACACCATTTTTTTACTTCCCATTTCGTTTTTAAACTTACAAAACTGACAAACAACATATCAATCTTTTAATTTTATGACTTAATTATTTCAATTTTAATTATAAGATGAAAAAAATAGATAAAGCTAAATTTAATTCTTGAAAATGTGATTTTTACTCCAATCTACTTTAAACAAAAATGGATAAAGGCCGTTTGTGAATAAAAATGAAGCTATTTAACTTATTAATGATGAAGTTATTTATTCTTCAGTATATGATAGATTTTAAGTTAAATTTTAAGTTGATTTTTTAGAATGCTATATCTAAAATTGAGATCTTGATAGGTCCTGTCGAAATATATTTAATTTGCTAAAAAAACATAGGAAATTTTTTTATGAGATATTTATATACTTCTTCCTCCTAATTTTTTTTAATTAAAAACAGGTGATTTAAGAATAATCTGTCTTCTATTAAAAATTGACACCTTAGATTGAAAGAACTGATATGATAATGAGTGATTTAATTTAAATATTGCAAACATATATTTTGATCCAAATAATAGTTTATGGCTCCTTCAATCTAAAAATAAATATTAAAATTGTATATTTAATTATTTTAATAAAGCTATAAAAAATATTGTAGATGATTATTAAATAGGATTCTTTCTAAAATAAGGAGTCTTACAAAATAATGTTGCTATCTTTAAAAGAATATACTATCAACTATTTTAAATTTATTTGAAAACACTTTGAAACAATAAGATAATCAGCCAATGAGCGATGGGATTATAATTTCCTAGAATCTTAGCATGAGAAGTACACTCAAAGTGGAAATTAGCTGCAGAAGATTTGGGTGTGACCACCCAGAATGAAAGAAAATTTCGACAAAAAACTTTCAAAGTTTTCAATGAGATTTAATTTTTAGTATCAAAATTATGATTTTTATGAAAGTTAAGTTTTGAAAGTATTTTATTTTATCGATTTTACTCATGAATATTTTATGTATTCTTTCGTTAACTAACGATTTTATTATAAGTTCCTCAAAATTTTAAGTGAGATATAATAAATGCTTTTCGAATGAATAAAAATAAATTGAAAATAAAATATATCTACCAATAAATTGTATAGAATTTAAAACTTTAATTATCAATATAGAAAGAATATGATAAGGTTGAATAATGTTCATAGGATAATTTTATATAGTAATATTGCGTCAGATAAAAATAGACTGACAGCAGAAGTAAATAATATTATCCTCATATAATTCAAAAGGCAACAGGAGTTTTTTCAAGAAATATAAGAGGGTTCTTGACTCCTTCACCAAATTTATAGTTTTCTTACTGTTTATACATAAGGAGCAGAGAGATATTCCTCAATGTAAGGTTTCAGGTACTATCAATTTATCGATCTAATAGAGCCACTAAAGAAAAGCAATAACTCTGGCATCATAAAACTATATAAATTAACTCAAATTTAGCAATATTCTTTGTTTTAATAGATTGGTAAAAATCAAGATTAATA
Source organism: Tetmemena sp. SeJ-2015 (assembly GCA_027382625.1). Classification (NCBI taxonomy): domain Eukaryota; phylum Ciliophora; class Spirotrichea; order Sporadotrichida; family Oxytrichidae; genus Tetmemena; species Tetmemena sp. SeJ-2015. Next base: position 15,552 of record JAJKFJ010022778.1, on the reverse strand, counting down.
AAATTAATTCAGATACAATTGAAATTGTATGTAAATAGTCTAGACAGTGTGGAAAATATTATTAATTCAGTTTTGATTTAGCGAAATTAAAAAAATAACTGTTGCTATTCTTCGTTACATATTATTGATCTGCTATATTTTTCGCTCTTCATTCTCCAGGCAGCTAAGAAAAGTGTCAAATTTGGATGATCTCGAGCTCAAAGAGCGCCTGCAAAAATAATAGGACTTTATCCTGTGCGATGACCCTCCATTTGCTCTCCTGATGAAGTTAACGGGACTTTAATGTGACAGGTTTCAATTGTTCATAAATCAAACCCCCTAATAAGGTGAGGGGTCAAAATTGAGGATTCAGCCAAAATCAACAGGATCTTAATTGCACGCCTTAGAATTAACTTTCGATTGATACCAATATAGACATTATGTGCTCCATCTCTTAAAACAATTTTGTTCCTTATTAAGCTCAAATAAATTTTATTTTTTTTGGTCTAAAATTAATTATTTAGAGAGCTTATGTTTGCTTAATGTGCTTTAATTTAAGGATTAGAATGCTAAACAAAATTTGCTAATTTTTTTTATTCTAAACCTTAATGTGTATCAATCGAAAGCTAATTTTAAGGCGAGCAATTAAGATCCTATTGATTTTGACTGAATCATCAATTTTTACCCCTTATATTATTAGGGGGTTTTATTTATGAACAATTGGCACCTGTCACGTTAAAGTCCCATCGCACAGGATACAGTCCTCTTATTTTAGCAAGCCCTCTCTGAGTTTGAGATCATCTTAAATGGACACTTTTCTCAACTGCCAAGAGAATGATGAGCGAAAAGGATAGCAAATCTATAATATGTAACGAAGAATAACAACAGTTAATTTTTTACAAATTTCGCTAAATCAAAGCTGAATTAATAATATCACTATCAACAAAGAAGACTTGCCTTAGTTCCTGTAAAAACTCTTGAACTTATTTTAAATACTCTAATCAATTTACAAAGTGTCTTTTTGAACTAATTCGCAACAAGTTAAATATGATCATTTCCTCCTATGCGAGATTGCCGCTTATAACTATAGACTTACTGAGCTCCATACTGCTAAGGCCGCTAGGATATAAATTTTCATAGTTAAATTCTATTTCTAAATATATACTAAAAAATATACATTTTAGTTAATTCCTAAATATAATAATAAATTTAAACCATAATAAAATAAAATTTATTTTAGATCATTAGTATTTTAGATAGTTTTTCGAATAATTAATAGAACTTCGAAGAATAATAGAATGATGAGCCTAGACTTATAACTCTAAATATATTTGAAGGAGGCCAACATGGATTAAATTCTGGCCGAGGCCTTAGAAAGTCTTAAATAAACGAAGCCTTCAAATGAAATAGAATATCTATCTTCATTTTATTTATTTAGTTTAATATTTTATTTCCAATAACAATTTAATTTGCTATCGATAATAATATTTATGCTCAATTATGAATTTATTTATTTGACAAATGCAGCATTAAATAACAAAGTGGTGAGTGGTGCCCTTTTGCAATCTTTCATCCTTTCTATATTTTATAATCTCGATGATCTTCAATATAGAGACATAAAAAGAGTTTACTTGTTTCTTATAATATTAAGAAGACCGTATACTATCTGCTTCTTCTTGATAATTTCAAAGGTCACTCAACTCATTTAAAATATAATGCAACATTGTAAATTAATGTACTGTACAAATCTCTCCTTGTTGATAATAAAAATATGAAGAACTCCTATCTTAAATTAAAGTTAAATACCTTAACAGAGAACCAAACCTAAGACAAGAACTACGAAATAGTTAATTTCTCAAGTTTCAAAAAATATTAATTAAGTATAGACTGAAAGATACAAATTTAATTTTATTCATTAAAAAATATTAATGAACCTCTCACTCGAAAGAGAATAGTTATTTTATTTTTCATTTTTTAAAAAAAAGCTTACTTCTGTATTAAATTTTGCATTATAATATCATATTCTAATTAAAATAATTTGAAAATATTTAATAAAAAGTTTGATTTTTGTAGTAAAGAGCACATCTGTATGAAATTCCAAGCAAAGATGAAAAAGCTTTTTAAATTTTGTGGTTATTTTTTCATAAATTCTTTAAAATTAAAGCATAAAATGGTGTTGAGTAAAAGAGAGAAGTCAAAGCCTTATATTCATAACTGCTAGATAGACCATTTGTATCAGATCATCATGCTACTATAACCCTCACTAATATTTAGAAGACCTTCCCAGTTTAGTAAAAGAACATGAAAACAAATTTAATATCTAGAAAAAAATTCTAATTAAATATTGTTAAATGCAAAGGTCAAACAGATTGAGGAAATAAAAGAAGAAGATGAAGATGCTGAAGATGATGGAGAAGGGTGCGCGCCAACTATAAATTTATCAAGCAGCGCTAAGAAGTCTACTAAATATTAAACAACTGCAAGTGACATAGTTTTCAATGGGAAGAGATAAACACTCACTACAACAAACCTTTTTGCCAAATAAAATCAAATAAAATATAATGATTAAACACAAATTTTATAAAATCCTGAGCAGTTCAAAGAGATGTATGAAATAAACTAAGACTTATTTATCATAATTCTATTTAATTACTTCTCAGGAATCATTCTCAAGGACGTTGTGAAAGAATTCACCCATGACTATAGCTATTTAGCCTAAAAAGAAGCCATGTACAAGAGAGCTATTGAGAACTAAGTTATCTTAAAATTATCAGCAACTGAAGGTTCAAGCAAATAAAATAAGACCGCTCTTAAATAACTTGATTCTTATTTGAAGAGGCACTCTAAGAACTATAAAAACATTATAGGCACTGATTGGTTAAAATAATTTAAACTAAAAGTTTGCAAGAGGAGGAGAATCAGTTGTCTACAGATTATAGCATTTAGGGAAAGATGAAGTTGTCATATTTTATAGAAATTAAATTTACAATGAGATGTGATTTTATCATAAAGAAAACTTCTTAATAGCGCAATCTAAAAGCTACAAATCCAGTATTCACTTTCTAGTATTTAAGAGGCTTATTGAAATTAATGAGAGAAACTCAATTTTTGAAGCTTCTAAAGAAAATTAATTAATTTAAGAGTAAAAATAAATCAAACTATAAATAAAGACTAAGCTTGCTAAATTTCTTTATAAAATTGTTTCTTTTCAGAGAGATAAATAGGGAGTAAATCATTTTATCAGGACGAATATTCTTCTTTATAAGATGTAAATTAATTGAATTAACCTTAATGAATATAAAAGAGAATTCATTAGATAATCGTCTTATCTCAATACCATGAAAATTTTTAGAGTGACTTTATAAACAGTATAATTATTTTAAACAACGATGGTCTTTTGAGATGCTTAAAAACCATGAGCTCGAGTTGCTTGTGCAGTTTTTTAGTTCTGAATTGCCCACTAGAGATCCATTTGAATTTTTAATTAAACATTAAAACTTCGTACACGAATAAAAGTTCAATAGCAATTAATTGCAAATTTGTTTTATTTTTGCGGGGGAAATTCTCATTTATTTCATAAATGACTTTTAAGATCATAAAATTTAGAATCATCTGATTTGTTTGGTCAGCTAAAGTATAACACCTTGCCTTAAAAAGATTAGAAAACTTTTATTAAATCTCAAATATTGAATTACGGACCCTAATAAATTAGAGTGGTTCCTCCTTTGCATTCATTTATTATACAACTATAATAAAATTAAACATTAGAGCACTCAAATAATTAATAAAAATTATCACTCTATTTTTCCCAATCTATAATGATCAATTTAAGAAATTACCACTTCTCCTCTCGATTATTATTTTTAATATTCTCAAACTCTTATTTCATAATCTTTTTTAACTTTACAAAGCGAGAAATATGTTTGCCAAGTAAAAGAGGAAATTATTGAAGTAGATGAGAGTTCCCAAAATATCTAGGACTATCTAGTGAATATAAATATCAATTAGCACAATTTTTTAAATAAAAATATTATTTTAAAATATAAGCTAAATGTATTTTTGTTCATTAAATATTAAAACCAAGTTAGTTATGGACAATGATGTAACTCATTAAATCCTACCTCAAAATAATTGAAAGCTCAAAACTTTGAACTCTTATTTATATTACATGCCCAATGTAAATGAATATCTTTCAGGAAGAGATTGAAGCAGTTGTAAGCATAGTTTATATGATTAAGGCTTGATGATGTGTCGATGAGATAGAGAGAGTTTATAATTCTGAATATATTAAACTTATATTTTTGCACTAGATAATGAAGTCATCAAGAGCAAGAATTCACCAGACTTATTTCATTAAATCAATATGAGTTAGCATTTAAAAAATATTTTTTAAAAAAATAATTATAATATCTAATTTTCCAATAAATTTTGATTTGAATATACCATAAATCAAGAATAAAATTCTAGTCAATTTTTCATCTTTGCAACATCTTAAAAGGTAGTCTGTGGAAAGAGTTATCTCGGTCATAAGTTTAAGAACTTGAATAATTTCTTAGTTTCGAGTTTGAGAAATCAATATTTTTTCACAGGACACCTATTATGATAATGGCAGCAGAACAAACTTATCAGAATTCAAGAGCAATCGAGCAAGCCTTATATTGGGCTAATTAGCTCGAAAATTAACCCAAAAATATAAAATGCTTCATTTATTATTTCGATTCAATTCAGATTTTCATTTAAAATTCATTTGTTGTAGATTTTTCAATATATTTTGAATATTTTAGTTTAGTGATACAAGAGATGGCTAGATTTTCTTTATGGGACTTGCTTAGTATTTGGAATGATAATGAAAAACGAGATGATTGTGTGGAATATTACTCTCCAAAGATTGAAATTATATGTCTTTTATGTTGTATTAGATTTTTAAAACTCCAGAGAAGCTGGCTTACTATTTTTATCAATCTATCATAATTAAGGGAATTAAAGGGCCCCCCCGGCATAAATAGATAGCCGTGACGTCAATGATATTGCTGGACGCACTTATCTGACGCACAAAAAACCCTACCAGCCAAAATAGGGATATTAAACACGTGGCACCCCCGCCACCTCACATTCTGAGCAGAAGCCCCCGGCTTCTGCAGACCATCCAAAAAAAAACCTAAAAGGAGAAGAAAAAATCCGGTAGCTTCGGACCGAGAGCAAGTCGCTGCTCCGTAGCGTCTGGCTTCGCTGTCCAGTTGCATGACTTAGTGTTTGCCCATAGATCTCGTCCCTCCACGCCTAACAGGATTAGGAGGGTGAGTGGGAGACCACTCACCTTTGATTATCTCTCCAGTGAGCAGCCCAACCACCTTCCCCAGGGCTTCGGCTGCCATTATCCCTTGCCTCTTTTAAGCACTCACCCACCAGCCAATGGATTACCAAACCAGAAAGCCTTCAGGGAAAGGGCGACCGGTGCCTAGTGCCGGTCGTGTGCGTCCTGAATTTTAACTTTCTAATTTAATAATATCAATCTATTCAAATTATGGCTTACCTGCATCAGAGAAATGTTTTCTATGGGGATATGAAACCTGACAACCTACTAGTGTTTAAAGACCAGTTAGTGAAGGTGGGTGACTTTGGGACTTCAATCAAAATGGATCCTTAATATATCAATTAGAGCCTGGCTAAATATTAAATTCTTGGTCTTTCCCCAACTTACCAAACTGAATATATTAATATAATTAATAATAAGAATCAAAGAGAATAAGGTTATTGAGAAAAAGAAGAACTAATAACTAAAACAGTAGTTAGCTTATCATTCTTAATCTAAAAAAGAACTCGGGGGGGGACGGAAGTGCACACCCCCCTAAATATGAACAAAATCCCAATAAAAGTGTCCATATAGTGTCAAAATCAGCTAAAAATGCCAAAAATTTAAGTAATTCTGGCTTTTAAAATTTCAAAGAGGGTCATTTTTAAGAATTTCAGTTTTTTATGGTAAGATCTACAATTTTATTTATTGAATTAAATATTGATGAATGATTGATGTTAAGATTATGTTTTATTCCCCAAAAACAACTAAGTATCATTTCATTACTTTATATTAAACTTATTTTAAAGAGGTTATCTGTTCTATAGTAAGTCCCCAGATAGCTGGATAATTTTAAATTATTTAAACCATGAATTTTTATGAATTATTCTTAGACAATTGTACTTTAATTGTAAGATCCTCTAAAGAATGTGAAAGTTTATCAATTTAGTTTTTCAGCAGTGATTTTATGTAATTGCAGATATAGTGATCTTTGCTTTTATATTTAAACTTGTAAGATTCTTCTTTAAACAATATTCAAGTTAAGATTTCAAAAATTTTGATAAAACAACAAAATCACATATAAAAAACTGAAGGGCGAATCATAATTAATATGCAGATCTATTATCTACATAAGACTTTATATTCATGAGTAAAATAGAGCTCGTAAATAATTTTAAGGTTCATTTCATAAAATTTGAAATCATTAATTTTGACCCTTATGGAAATTTTGAAAGCTAAAAATTCTTAATTTTTCGGCATTTTTAGACGATTTTGGCCTAAATGGATGATTTTTCATAAATTTTGATCATAAAAAGTGGGGGGTGTGCACTTCCGTCCCCCCCCCAAGAACTCAAAGAAAAGTAAAAATTTTTAATGGAATAAGTTGTTAACTGCAAAATTATATTCTTTCAGGAGATTGATGTGTGCCTAATTTCTACTCTTGCGAACAAAAGTTAAAGTATTGCTAGCTAAAATAAACTTTATTTATCTTTAATTATTTTCCTTCTATATTTCTGGCTGATTTCAATTTTTAATCATAGCTAAAATGACGAGAATATTCTTTGATGATGTTTTGGCATTATATATTTCGCAATCAAGATAAAATATCTTGAAATTAATTTTCCCTTATTCAGTTAACATTTTCTTTTAAAATCAACTCTGTAATTGATTTTGGTTTCATTTTGAATACATTAATTTCCTATTACCTACATCTATTTAATTCATAATAAAGAATAGTTTTACGAGGACTTTAGATGCAAAAACTATTAAACAAGAGATCAATTGATTTAATAAAAATTATAATATTTGATTGAGGCAGACATTTACAGTTTAATTAGAACTCTCCAATTTTGCATATAACAAACTAAAAAAAAAATTATTATTTTTAAGTCATAAATTTGATGGATATAAATTCAAATATATCTTAATCATTTAAAAATAAAGTCGTTCCAGATTTTTATTAAAAAAACAAACCTCTCTGTGGACTAGAAATAAATTCTCAATAATTTTCATTAAAAATCAACCTCTCTATAAATTAATTTTTTAAAAAGATTCATGAACATAAAAAATTTCTCTCTTTACGTTTGATATTATAAAGAGGTTAATTTATTTTGTTCCAAATTCAAAGATTGCTTTATCATCATCAAGTAGTCATATCCCATTATATAGTTCTCTATTATAATGTTAAATGGGAAGTCTATTTTGTAATTTATGATCCTAAAAGTAAATATCAACATTTTAACTTCTTTAAACCATTTAACAATAATTCTAGGTAAAATCAAATAACCTAAAATCAAATGATCAGCTTTCCTAAATTTTCATTCAGAGAAAAGGAGTGAGTAAAAGTATTAAGAATTGCCAAACTGCGATTTACAAGATCAATCCTAAAATTCCACTTAATATTTTTAAATTCCTTTTAAAAAACTAAAAACATAGATTAGAAGGTTTTTGAAAAAAGAGGAAAATTGTGCGAAATGATTTTCAATCATCTAAATGAAACTAAGAATATTAAGAGCACATTGACTTATATTTAGAAAGTGTTAAATCCATATTTAAATAAGTTACTATTAAATTGTTCTTTGAAGATAAGAGTAGTTTAGACTTACTGATTGCACAATTCAAGAGCGAGAGTAAACATGATGCTATTCTTCACATCGCATACCTCTCATACAATTTATCAAATTATTTTAATCTCCAGATATGGGCAATTTCTTGAAACAAAATTGAGACCAATTGTTGATCAATTTAAGCAGAGAATCAGATCTGAATAGAATATCCATTTTATATTAATAAAATTATTTTGAGAATATTTCTCGTTTGTTACCTATTGAAGAGTTAGATATTCTTTAGCTAAATGTAATCTCTGTTCATTAAGATTTGGATGACTAAACTTTCTAAAATTTAAGAATATGATTCATTGAGAACAATATATTTCCCAAATATTTACAAATTTAATAATTATTAATTTAGAAAGTTAAAATTTAGAACTCTTGAAATTGTTTCAAATGAAGTTTTGGTGCAATTTGTAGAGATATGATGCTCATTTCTTTTCGATATGTGAGAAGATTGCTTTAATTTTTCGAGGGTTCTTATAGAATTATGAAGATGTAATAGAAGGAGTTATGAAGTATGACAAATCCCAGAGAAAATTGAGAAAAAGAAGTAATTTGAAAATTTTAGCTCGCTTGCATTAGATTAGTACTCTATCTCTTCTGGTTGAGAAACCAAAAGTGCTGTTAAATTAGTGAATCGTGATTGAGAGGAAAGCCTTTCATACGGCCTCACTTAGCTGATGTGAAAAATATAGTTAATACTTGACTCTTGGTCTTTTCCACATTATGATGCTAGCTTGCTTGTGATCTATCAAGTCTTAATAGTTGACCTGGTCAAATTTGACTGATTAAAAGTCTACTCAACATTTATGATGCTTATCACTTTTTTGGAGAATTACTAAATATAAAAGTTAAAATCTAATACCCTTGACGCGGCACTAAAGTCGTCATATCTTTGGATAGGAAGAATATCTCGGTCACGTTGCGCTTATCTCTCAAAGAGGGAATATAATTTATTAATCCGTCAGTTAATAGGGTAAAGTCTTAAATTGAAAGGTGCGTGGGATAAGGTGAGAACTGAAGCCGTGGGAGGAAAAAACTTACTTCCTTACACGATCTCCTACCCCTGAATTAATTCCCTTCTCTCTCTTTGGGTAGTAAGATCCACAAAGAGTAATGATCGAGGTTATGATCATCAAGGGAACTCGGGAGGGAAATGTGTGGGTATGCATTTGGTTCTGATTTGAGTCTCTAGTTGATATATTATTTTAGGCTAGACCACTGACATTTTTCTCTTTATGTCATCTAAATATCTCAACTATCACCGTGGAGTCATCTTGATCTACCAAGAGGCCTAGCTTATTTTTCACCTCAAAGGCTAACCAGCAGCAACAGTAGATTTTGTGCTTTGAGTTTACCTCTCATATTAAAGGAGCTCAAGAGAGGTTGCTAGATGGATCATAGGTCATTTCGTCCACTTTATTCTTCCTTCTGATGAAGGTGTAGAGCCACAACCACTAGTGACGTCATACGGTGATACGAGCCTCCAGAGGCTTTTATTTTAGTTTCACGTTTATATTTATACCCTTATGGGTTACGTTTGAATTCTCTAATTTTTAATGGGTGGGACTCATACAACACTTGAAATTATTTGAAATGATAGCTGGTTGGGTAGTAATATTATTCTAGCCCTATTAGCTCTACCTTGCTCTCTTAATGCAATAGGTGAGAAATGCCACAATCTTATGCATGGGTGACACATATTTGTGGTAGTTTAAAGGATGCTAGTTTATTTTATTCTATTCTATTCTATTCATAAATAATTGATTATTAATTCCTATAAAATTCTTAATGTCGGTAGGATTTTTCCTCATCACCCTCTTTTTCATGGAAAAATTAAAATCGCTAAAAAAAGACCAAATTTTAATTTTATATTCAATTTAAGAGGGCTTGCACCTATTTTTGTGTAAAATTTATTCAAGAAATAATCTTTAATAACTAGAAATTATAGACCCAAATTTTTCTCTTAAAGCAAGAGAATATATTGCTAATGATGATTTTCGAATTTAGTTGTTCAACTTAATCTTCTTTAACAACTTAAGATCCAATTAAATTATATGATTTTATCTATAATAAAAATATATATTTTTCAAAAAGTTCATAAAATTTAGGCAAATTTTACAAACCTAATCATTATTACCTGAATAAGACACAGTGGATTTCAATTATTATCAAAAAATTAGAGTTTAGGGTCAATTTTATGCTATATCATATTTTTTCTTTTTTATAAAAAAGTGGGTAACGAGGAAAATCCCTCCTCTTGATTCTTAAAATTATTAAACATGAGTTTAAGGCCTTTATGAGGATATAGATTTTAAGTAAATGATTTTAGACATTATGCCAGCAATCATAAAATAAAATATATTATTTTTATGGATTTAATCAAGGGCCTTTAATCATTAAGTGGCAGAATTCTTTTGTGGACAGATGAGTTTGACTCTAATTTCGAAAAGTAAACTAAAAGTTCTTAATTTTATTTATATTTGCAAATTTTTCATTAAGGTTATTTTTCAAAAAATGGTGAATTCAAAAAAGTAATAAACTCACTGCTGAATATAATTTTTTATTCAGTATACTTATTATCCTGCTTAAGGTATTAGAAAATTAGTCTGGCGAAATTATTCAATTTATATCTTATTCATAATTAAAGTAAAATTAATTAAAGAGGATAATCCAATCTTACAGTAAATTTTGAATAACTAAAAATCCTACTTGCTAAAATAATTATAAAAACCAAAAATTAAATATTAAATTAGCTTTACGCAGACTTTTTGTTCCAGCGTTAAAATCGCGAAGATATAAACGATCTATCCTCATTTTCTATAATATGTCTGCATCATTTTAAGGATGACCTTAAAGAGAAAATTATATTAATTATTTTATAAAAGGAGTAAAATTAAAATTGGTAGAAGATATACTATAGCAGCAATTATATTCAATATTTTAATTAAAAGGCAATGTTATACGCAAACGGATATAGAATAACTAGTGATACTTATTTATAATGATATAAATTATGAAAAAGAAAAGATGGCTAGGTATGCTAATTACAATATTGAATATTACAAAATGGAAGAAAGTGAGGATGTCAGAACTCTTATCAGAGCTTACAAAAAAATAAAATAATTAAAATATTTAAATACAAATTATAGACCTACATTTCCACAGATTAATTATCTTTTAGTTACATTTTAATTGGACAAAGCTTAAGAAATTATTTAAGGAACTATTTTAGACTCTGCTTTCCTCAAGAATGACTTCCACCTTAATAGAGATAAAATTTATTACACCATTCGATCCAGCATAAAATTTAAAGAATTTTATATTCTTGCAACTGATTTAAGTGAACGCCCGGATCATGGTTATAAGTGATATTATAGAACAAATTAATATTTAAAAAATTTGCGAGGAAAAATATAACTTTAAGGGTAGCATATACCTATAGTCATCTAAAGTTCATTAGCATGGATGAGAAGTAGGAAACGTAGAGGTTCAATGCATCATTATCACTACAGAAGCAGTAAGCAAGTGCGCTCTCACATCTCAAGCTGAGTAATGTTGAATTGCATCTAGATCGCGCATCGAAACTTCAACTGCAATAGAGAGTGAAGTGCTAGCAAGCATATACTCTTTATATACTGTGTATTTACTCTATGTCACTCACTTATCTCTATACACTCTAAGTAGAAATGATGATTGTATACTTGAAATGATAAGTAATGAAGAGTGCAAATGCATTTTTCACTTGATAGCGTAATTTACTTGAGTGCGCTCAAAGTGTGATATGTGCGCCGTGAAACGCTCTCTCGAATGATGCTACTTGCGCACTTGTTGCATATCGGTAAAGTAGAGAGGAGAGGCTTGCACTGAAAAGTGCGATAGTGATTTTCACTCCACCATACTTAAGTCTGCACTTTTTTGCACTTGTATCTCAATGTATACGCATGACATAAGTGTGCTCATTAGTGATTCATGTCTGCACATGATGTAAGAATGATGTTAGCATGCATGAGCAGTGATGCATTTCGCACACGCAGAGTTTGCAGTGAAAGAGTGCGCTCTCAATCAAAGTACGATAGAGTTCATCACTCCATTAATAATGATCGATTAAAGTTATGATCAATTATAAGTTTATGATTATTAACTTATAGCGATTATTAGTTATATCATTATTAATGGAGTGATGAACTCTTTCGTACTTTGATTGAGAGCGCACTCTTTCACTGCAAACTCTGCGTGTGCGAAATGCACACTGCTCATGCATGCAACATCATTTTTACATCATGTCAGACTAATCACTAAGGGCACACTTATGCATGCGTATACTTTGAGATACAATCAAAAAAGTGCAACTTAATATGGTGGGGAAAAAACACTACCATTTTTCAGTGCAACCCTCTCCCCTTTATTTTTCCGAATGCAACAAGTGCGCAAGTAGCATCATTCGAGAAGCTTTTCAGGGCCACATATCCCCTTTGAGCGCACCAAGTAATACCTACAGTGAAAAAGCATTGCCCCTTTTCATTTTTATCAATTTCAAGTAAAACAATCATCTTTTCTACTTAGGGTATAGAGAAATAGTAATAGGTAAATACACATAAAAAAGAGATATGTTTGCTAGCACTTTCACTCTCTATCGCATTTGAATTTTCGATGCGCGATCTAGATGCAATTAAACATTACTCATTTGAGATGTGAGAGCGCACTTGCTTACTGCTTCTGTAGGATAATGATCATTGAACCTCTACTTTCCTACTTCTCATCCATGCTAATGAACTTTTGATGCTTTGGTATACTACCCTTTAAAATTTATTTTTTCCTCGCAAATTTTTTAAATATTAATTTGTTCTATAATATAAGGTCAAGGTGAACAAGAAAATTTTTAGAAAGAAAGAATACTGAGATCATTTTTCACTGAGAATAATGCTTTAAAGATAATTATAGATTAATTCATTTTAATTTTTGGTTGTCTATAAAAATCTGTTAATCGAGTGGATTTTGAGTAATTAGAACTGACAAGAGGTTAATAGCCACATTTATTATTTTAAACCTTCACTGATATTTATTATATTCTAAACTATAATAGTCTAGATATTTTGTTTTAATAACAATCAAAAACTTGCCATTGAATACTTTAATAATACGAAAATTAAAAAAAAAATTTTTTTTAAAACTCCTCTTTAGAAATTTATTAATTTTTTAAATTTAAGATAAATTATTGGAATTGCTTTTAATTTATTGTTTGAATATGTGAATTACTTGATTAAGATTAAAGATTTCAATAAGGCGAAAGATCAAGCGACAGGATGGCTTAAGAGATACCAAGGACTAAGTGGCGATTCAGATCCAATAACTTTGACTTTCTTTGGATTGTTAGGAGAATCTAATTCAATTTAAATAAAAATTAGAGAATTCTAACGGAACCCATAAGGGTATAAATAGAAATGTGTATAACTAGAATAATGGCCTTTGGAGGCACGTGCCAACCCATGACGTCACTAGTGGTTGTGGCTTTACACCTCCATTAGGAGGAAGAATATAGTGGACGAAATAAACTAACGCTCACTCTAACAACCTCTATCTGAGCTCCTTGACTGTGAGCGGTCAACGCTAAGCACAAAAACTTCTATTCCTGTTGGTTAGTCTTAGAGGCAAAAAATAAGATAGGCCTCCTGGTAGTTCAAGAACACTCAGATGACATAGAGCAAAAAATGTCAGTGGTCTAGCCTAATATACTATATCCGCAAGAGACATCAAATCAGAACCAAATTGCATACCCTCACATCTCCTTCCAGAGTTCCCTTGATGATTATAACCATGATCATTACTCTTTGTGGGACATTCTATCTGAAGATAAAGAGTAATTATTTCAGAGGTAGGAGATCGTTAATGAGAAGTAAGTTTTTTCCTCGCACGGTTTCAATTCTCGCCTTATAACACGCATCCTTCAATTACGTACTCTAAGCCATTAACTTACTTATAACTTAGAAAGATCTATTTAAACGTGGATAATTGGAATGTGACAGAGAATTTCAGTAATGAATTGTTGATCTCCCTACCCTTCTCCAAGCCGATTTTTGTATAATGTAAAGTGTCTTTGATCTTAATTTTTTCGTGGGAAGTACATATCTCGATTCCTCCTAAAAATCATTAGATCTCAATTTTTCCAGGCTCATTTTAAAGTGAATAACACAGAAAAATTAGTTTTCTTAAGTAAAATTCGGAACACTTTATACATCAAATTAAGAGTTCTTAGGGCTTAAACTTGTGATGGTAATAATATATTTTAATGCAAAAATGTTCTTAATCATGAAATAATTCTTTCTTATAGTATGATATCCTTTTGGCTATTTGGTTTATCAAAATTAATCAGGTCAAAGCTAGGAGATAATCTTAAACTAATTACTCTTTATCTTCCAAAAAAGATAGAAGAAATTCAAATGTAAAATTCTTTAATTATAAAACTCAACTAAATCAACCTAAAACTATGAAATGAAGAGTAACTAGATTATATAAGTTCTTACAATGATGGCTTCTGCAAATAACTATAGTCTAATAAATCGTTACGAGTATTACATTTGACTGTATTCTATCATTTTTGGAAGATAAAGACTAATTAGTTTAAGATTATCTCAAAGCTTTGGCCTGATTAATTTTGATAAACCAAAAAGCCAAAAAGATATCACACTATAAAAAAGAATTATCTCATGATTAAGAGCATTTTTACATAAAAATATATTATTTATAATGAAAATTTCGGATTTACAATGACAAGATTAAACCCTAAGAACTCCTAATTTTACTTATTATGGGTTGCGAATTTTACTCAAGAACCAATTATTTCGGTGTTATGCAACTAAAAAGGAGCCTGGATCAGTAGAGATCGAATGATTTTTAGCAGGTATCGAGATACCGCTCCCCCTAATTGGGGGACAGCAGATGTTCTTATTTTATTTAATAGCATTTTGTTTACTATTTATATAGCCTGAGAAATAATTTTATTATCTTTTTGTTTCAAAAATATTAAGCTATGTTTCATATTTAAGAATATTATCATGATAATTCTCTTATATTTGAATTTAAATTAAAGAAGTGAACTATTTTTTATGACTTTAGGCTTCAATAAGATTTTATATATGCTTATTAAAAAATGGGTGAGGGCTCCCAACTAAAATTAAATCATCAAATTATATATAGGATGAATATGAAAGGATAATCGAGAATGAAGAAATTAATCCAGATTAGAACATTTAAATATTTAAAGCACTGATGTGTTCAGACTTTAGACAAGCTGGTGAAACCCCAAAACCTAAGCATGCTTTTGAATTTGACATTGCTTAATTCATGATGCCTGAGTTTAACTCTGATGGTCTACTTACCTTCTGGACAGTAGCGTCAACCTGCCTGATCACTAGTCTTCCTGCACGCTGGCGCCTCCAACTGTTCACAAATGTAGTGATTGTATCCGATCCTGCCCACTTTTGACCAATGTTGCCTGATTGAAGGGGTGCCCTATAAAAAATAGGGGGTACTAGGAATCGAAGGGGGTACCTTGGCTACTTGGCGTGACACCCTTCAAAAGTTGGACATACCCTGCTCTAAATGGCAGGACCCTCTGTTTTTAAGGGGGGTACCCCTGATTTATGGTAGGCCCCTCTAAAATTTGGG